>JAQFYC010002598.1:0-24720 GCA_034694165.1 Tomocerus mixtus | reverse complement strand
CTACAGGAAGAATTATACATTATGTTCTTTACGGAGATATAGTTCGAGAAAGCTAAAGTGTTCCAGACTGAAGAAATTGAAACGATTTATAGTACTTTAGGGAGTGATTAAGGTGTCCAAACTTAAAACAAACAATAAGTTCCCAAAAGAAAAAGTTGCAATGCAACAATATATGTTCGAATGGGAATTATTGGCTTACACTAGATTATGTACATAACACTTTATTTCTATACGACAAGGTAATAGTTAAACTTTCACGCAATGTCCATTATACCAGTTTCATTATGCTGGCATGTTACTGTTCCCCATTTTATTTTTGTTTGTAAACTTACATAAATACCTGGCACAAAGATACTGAAAATTAATATGGGCGCATGCATCTACTTACTACTATTACTATTATCCTCTTTTGAATGTTATTTACCTATGGAATCGAATAGTGTATTTTGAATATCCGTACTTTAATTATCATTGCATTGGAAGCTTTAATGTTTTTTCGTGCGAATACTGTATGGTCAGAAAGTAGGTATTATATCTATTGCGTGTCGGTTGATAGTTGTCCACTACATTAGGCAGAATGGCGATATTTTTGACGAAATTTAGAACTGACACAATAAAATAAAATCTAACTATAAGTACCTAACTGATAATGACTGATAAGAACACGAATGTTGCTATTACTTACATTTTATTAGATAAGGTACTTGATTGGGGCTTTAGTAGTCCAATGAAATTACTTACTCTCGTCAAGATGTAAAATACAAATAGATGCTTATTTAATTATAATTATGATTGGATTATTTTTATTTGCATATATGTTAACGGAAAGCACAAATGAGCGTGTTTGTTTAACATATTTAGGTAAAAGAGGTGTGAATGAGCAACAATTTAGTTTTTGTATTAAAAATAAGGAATTCTGACGAAAGTGGTATAACTAGATTTACTAGATCAGATTAAGCATCTTTGCTGTATGCACTTTCATAAATGTGCGAACTGTACTTTACCACAGTCAACGTATGGATAAATATAAATATGTCAATATGTTAATGCATCTGATCTGAAGTCTCATAGCCAATCATACAAATAATGAAGAGTAAGAAAAATGAAAAAGAAACTTTCTAAGCCAAATATTTTTGTTATGGTCTCAGGTGTACAGAGATAATAACACTGTTTATACTACATGTATTGCAAAAGTAGAATGTATATATACATAGTATATATATGGTGTAGTTAGTTAACTTCGACCATAATTTTACTACAACAATTATGCCCAGCTGCGTGCACGTGTAGGGAACAAAACAAAGTAGATTACAGCGATAGGTATATACTTTTGGTGTTTGATGTTTTTTGGCACTGTGTAATATAAGTAGTATCTGTATCATGTTGTGTAAGTAAAATGAAAAATTTGTAAAGTTTCTAGATATCTTAGTTTACATTACTTAAGAACCTATATTAAGGAACACATGTATATAGTAGTATACTACCAACTTTTTCCTATAGGATATAACTATATAAAAGATTTTCTAATAAGGGACGCCTGTTTGATGTTACTTCGTCAACTTACATATGAAGCGAAATGAGCTAACGAAAGTGATCGCCAAAATAAAAACTCTTCTAGAATTTTATTAAACAGCTGATACCAAAGTATGGAGACTAACACATTACTCCATATTGGGAGAAAGGCCAAACCAAAAAGCAGAGAAAATAATCAAACTAGTGGGGGGACACATGTACAGTTTTGCCTTACATTTTACTGCACTGCTGAGTCTTTACGTTGTGAGTTGTGATCCATACTCAATACTGGTTGTTCAGGATGGCCATGAAAATCTTATTGTTATTGAGTGTGTACTAAGTGTACTACTTACATAAACCGGGCGTTGCAATTTCCCAAAAAGACTGCCCAGAAGATTCTAGATGTTACACTTTTACATGTACTGCTAAGTAACTATATGGTATTTTATTATATTTAATAAGTGGTCGTTGTACGTATACATCCGTATGGTAGATGTACTTTTTGTTTGGAAAATCTATAGTCGCTTGACAAAGTTTTCTATATTTTTACTACTACAAGTTAGTATGTACTTAAGTTACAAGTTAGACCGGTCACTGTATTAAAGGCTTAGGCTTGACTTATCAGACAAGTTACCAGCACTGACTTTCGAAAGACAATGTACTATATACCGTGAAAACCGAATTAATTTCCCAGGACAATTACCCCCCCCCCCCGGTTCGAGTAAGGCAGATGTTGCACTTTTTGAATTTACCGCCACTTTTAGTATTGCTCTTCATATTTAGGTTAGGTTTTTCAAAATACCCGCCAACTGATTCGCCGCTTTTGATTGGAGTGCCACACATGCCCTACTTATACCCCCCCCCCGCCCACAAGGAAACAGTAAAATGGATTTTGGATGGATAGATGTTAAACAAAAATATTTCAGAAATATATTATAGTATTATTGTCCATTTTTTGCGATTTATATATTACGTGTTTTCGAGACAAAAATAAATTTGCAGGGAATTCACTTGGTTTTTACGGTATCAGAGTACAAACACTATATATACTATGATTCCATGGTGAGCTTTTTACGATAATTTGGGATTTAAGTCTAAACACTAAAGGCAAGAGTAAGTAGTGCGACACGATGCGATGGGATGCTGTGATCTCTATTCCACTTCAGTCCAACAAAGTACAGTGCATTCTAATGTTTCCCCTTAATGAAGAGAAAAGGAGAAAAGCTTTCCCTGCTGCTCTTATGCCTCTCATTATTATTGACTGCTTCAAATTCATTTATACAGGGTTCTCCAATTACTTATATAGGACAACACTATCCTGGATGGTGCTAAAAGGTGTTTAAGGCAACTTTTATTAAACCCTGTAAATAGTTTTAGCCGTGAACTAATATTGGTAGCTATACTACACTATACTATCGGTACGACAAGTGAAAGTCACAGTAAACTGAGACTTTCTCTTCTTAATGCACTGCACTACTAATACAGTACCTACACTTACACTGCACTGTCTGTAAAGAGTCAGTTGCTTTGGGAAATTAAGAGAACTGCTGCTGTAAGTGCAAGTGTAAGCCGTTGTTACAGGACCGACCTCACAACACGACACGTACAGAATAAATAGTATCTGCTATGCTGTTACGTCCTTGTTATAGTATTACGTACTATTAGTGTCTGTGGTTTACTTTGGCTTCCCATGCTATGCTCGTCTGCTCTGAATGGGATTGGACGAAGAGAAAGACCATAGACACATATTTAAGATATACTACAGAACAGACAGTTGGTCGTCAACTAAAATGAAGTGGAAGCGTAAGCTCACGTTATGTAGTTTGTGTTTGTGTGGATGATGTTGGGACATACTTGCCTCCTTGGCTGTCTTGTCTTGATGGTGGTATTAACACTGTTAATACCTCTGTTAAGTAGTTATTAGGAGTAAGAGACCAAACTTGTTACCTTGAAACCTAAATTAAAGTGCACACGTTTTCTCCAGTGGAGGTAATTAAAACATCATTGTATATGTATGTATAGTTATTTGTAGTTAGTACGATAGCAGTAGGGATCGTATATGAATTTAGGAATGAATGCCAAAAAATAAAATAAAATATACAATAGTGTATAGTTAAGTTAGCATATAAGTGGTAGAGTACAATTTTATTTTACTGTAGTAGCTTTGAGCAACTATACATTCTCCGTTTAGGCTTTGTAGAAAGAAGATGTTTGATTCCTGATAAGGAAACAAGCCAAACTGTTAAGCACAAAATTGGTACTTTGAGCTTATACGACACAACCAAGCGCACATCGTCTTTTATAGGTTTACTATGTGTAATTGCTCATTAAGAATATAAATATTCAAAACTTGTAAATGCGGATACGTGTTTAATTGTATTGTATAAGTACAGGATGATAGATAAGTATAACAAGTTCATAAAATTGTCATAATATATATTAGCCACTTAAGTATCAGCGAAATCAAGATGTAGATAGTAAAATTCAATACAACTGCATGGATGTTAACATTTGGAGTCAGAATGCAATTCGAATGTGGAAAGCTCAACTAGATAAAACCAGTAGGAATTTTTCTTTTCTGCGTTTGTATAAGTGTGTCGTCGTGATCGAGGTCTATAGGACTTTTAGAAAAAATCTCCGGTAAAGTTGGCTTGGAATGTACTGGAGTTGAGTTTTGTCAAAACGTGTTGCATAAATTTCCCCTGAGAAAGCGGTTTCTTGGAATATAGAGTTTGGGAGCTTGCTTCCTCTGTTAGTGAGCCAGTTACGAGAATTCTAAAGTAAAATGTAGACAGCCCAACATAGTATGTTATGTAGGATAGAGTAAAGTAAGCACACTTAGAATAACATAACATAACAGTACTCAACGGAACTGTTTGGATGTGATAGACTAAAAAAGCGTTTTTAACTTTTACCGTATAAGTAACCACTATTCCTAACCTAACCAACATATCCAATCCACATGTTCAGTTCAGCTCAACTATTTTCTTTGTGTTGTAGTTGTGTGTGATGTGATGTGAATGTGAGCTGGAGTAAGTTAGTACTATAGGACGTAACATTACCTACACGTACAAATACGTACTTACTTACATCAAGTTATGGAAAAACAAGCTCATAAAATATTCATTCAAATTGGAAAACAAAATAGGTGGTAGTGGTTTGGTTTGGTTTTACTTTGGGAAAACTACCTGGGCGACTACTTCCACTTTGTGTACTTTAGGCTTTCCCATTTTTGCCTACTTAGGATCTAGGGAGAACAAAAACTACTGCAGAGAGCGTATACATACTACATATATTACAAAACGACTGAAGGCTTTATAAACAAAGTAATAATTGCTTGGCTACATAATCTATGTTTTATGTACCTATTATCCTTGTAGTAAGCATTGATAAATATATAGTTCCACATGTATGGTCCTCGTCCTATGGACGATGGACGTAAATTGCGTACTTTGAAGTGTGTTTGTAAGTAATTTGTTTTCTGTGTGCTCTAATTTATTCTTACATTAAAAATATTGTACGCCATAAAAATATGCAATGAATAGTTGACACAGGCACAGGTAATAATACAGAATAGCTCATACAAGTTCATTTGATTGCATAATTGAAGTAAGTTTATTTACAATGGTATACATTCCAACTCCGAAGTTATTTACAAACGTAAGTATTTCTTACAAGGATGCATAATGTAATAGTTGACCATGTTAAGAGAAAGTAATTGACGGGTACCTGTGCTCCATATTCATCAACAGGTAAATGGAAGTAAACAATGGCTCCCGTACAAAATACTATAAGAAAATACGTACATAGGGAAGCTAAGTATTAGTAGTACCTATGTAGTAATGTAGTACCTACTCAGCAGTATTGATATTGTATTTTCTATAAAATAGCATATCACTATTTTAATCCAAACATTAAAGATAGATAGATTTGTACATAGATATTTGTAACATCGTGTATCTAGAATGCAAGAAGAAGTAGGCTTTGTAGGTAGTTACCTATGCATACTTATCCATTGTGGTTTCCGTTTCGTGTTACTAGTAAACTGTTACATACACTGCTTCTGAATAATTTATTTTCTACTTAGTCAATAGTACTGGCATACTTCCAATGTTTTAGATAACAATAAATACAGTTTGAACAAATTCAGTGTACTAGTCCTTTTTTGAGTTTTTGAAAAGTGTTCAGCAATTTGTACGGGATGTAAATGCAAAATTTCAAAATCAATTTCGCATTTTCACAGATACACACACAAAAGAATTTATTCTATCGTATCGCACTGTTAAGAGCTCATTACCATAGAATATAAAATATATTAAGCGTAGGCATTAACTGCGGTCTTAGGTGATACATTTTTGTGTAAGAGTGTAATTGGACTGAAATTGAGATAAAGATTCAGATTAGATAAAAATGAAGGGAAGAAGGTGTTTTGGCTACAAGCAGCTTATGTGTAAATATATTTAGTATAGAGCAGAATGTACCTTGACTGCCGTTTCCTGTCAAATCAAGTTCAAGAAGTTCTGTTAGTTTCTTTTGGCTTGTGTGTGCGTCTGCCTACTTTCACTGCTCTTCGTCTTGTTTAAAACCCAAATAGTAGCTAACTAACTTTACTATTATCTCCACACTGCTACCGATATACATTTACATATTATATATCAGTTAGGGAATTTTGTTCTTGTCTTCTCAGAGTTTAGTATTGTTAACACTCGATTTGTACACAAGTTGCCGAAACATAACATTACCTATATAGCTACCGAAATACTAGTTGTACTACGAAATAGTGTCTACTGAGCAACCGAAGATCTTTGTTTAAACTACAATATATTTGTAGCTAACACTAGTTCAGTACGTAGTATAGTACAAATATAAAAGTAGTAAGATTGTAACAGAAGTGCTACATAAGCTATTCTGTTCTCTCTGTGTGTCTTTTTCATGCCTTAAGTTTCGTTGACTGTCGGCATCTTATCATATTGCATCTTCTTTTGGTTTCGTTCCACTTCGGTATGTATAAATCTACTAAATACACTGAAGATACTTGCATGCATTCCGGTGTATGTATTTAGTAGTGTTATGCAAACAACTACTTTTTCAACCCATCGCATTTTAACCCCTCAACGTAATGTACTGAATATTTGTACCTTGTACGTAAGATTAGCACTTAGATACATTATATAATTTTGTGGTAGGTAGTAGGTATGTGTACAATAGCAACATAGCGTGAAAATACATTCAAACTGTATGTACATATAGTGTGTCCCTATGTAAGTGATTGTAAATTTATACAAAACTAAAAGTTACATTATAGTATGTACATAGGTATTTGGATGCTCTGATTTAAACTGACGCAATGCGATTGCAGATAAGTCTGGCTTAAGTTACGCGTTACACATAGGTGATGTAATAAAATAAAGAAATATTATTCGACTGTTTGCGAACAACTATCCTTTTGCCTATGCTATATTGTATGTATTAGTTAGTAGTGCTGAGATGGCATTGGTCTGTCTGTGGCATCTGCATGTTTACTTGTCAAGCAATAAAGAAAACTCAACAGTATTAAATTGAATCCGGCTGTTGTTGATTCCTTCCCTTGTGTCACATCAGAAAGGACATTACCTAACGTTATGGAATGGAACTTAACCTTCTTACCAAAACCCAACCGATTCAAATAACATTTTTACACAACTATGCAACGCTTCTACATAAAAATTTTCAATTCCATCTGCTGCAATATTTTATCGTGAAAGTAAATCCCATCGTGCTAGGGATTCCTG
Organism: Tomocerus mixtus; assembly: GCA_034694165.1. Classification (NCBI taxonomy): domain Eukaryota; kingdom Metazoa; phylum Arthropoda; class Collembola; order Entomobryomorpha; family Tomoceridae; genus Tomocerus; species Tomocerus mixtus. The sequence goes on along the minus strand of JAQFYC010002598.1, from coordinate 17,437 downwards.
CAAACAGTAAATCTGCACAGGCTATGTACTATAAGATGGAATATTATTTTTGTAACTGTTGCCAGCATGTTGAGATTTCTATCACGATACCTTTCTTACTCATCACATCAGGTAGCAAGTAAAAGTAAACTATCAATTCTTGACATCTTGAAAAGGGAATACATTACAAATGTAAAAATTATACGGGTGACAAAATAATTTAATCTGTCCAAAAATGTGCGAATTGATTGGCGTGATGCTTAAGTGGCAAAACATATTGATGCAGCATGCAACAGAGATCCATTTTATCATTAACGATTTTTCAAAGCCTCAAAACAGCAATATCACTTACTTATATGCTGATATTTTCATAAAAATGGTAACTTATTTCGCTTCCAGGCGAAAGAAATTGAATTTTGAATTAAGTAAAATGAAATGCTATACATCTCAGTGGCTGCATAACTTTTAGGAAGAATCGACCGCATTTTCCGCTCAATTGGTATTTCAGTTAGAGTAGTAATGGGAATATTTCCGGAGCTTCCTGATGTGATTGTGCTAGCGAAGCAGTTCAAGTGCGAAATCGTAAGATGAAAGAAAAAGCCAAAGGGGAAAAGGAAAAGGAATAGTAATAGTGTTGCTACATTACACGTCAGAAGAAGCCTTTCCAAAAGATGATGTTACTTAATCTTAAGTGCGTGTTGAGTATACATCATCTGCTTAGTTTCTCCTTCACTTCTTTATCCTAATATACAAGATAAAGATACAATTATCATTGCATTCTCCATCCTTTTATAAATAAATTATGGTAATATGTCCAATGAATGATAAACGGTTTTGCGAATGGATAGGCTACAAAATATTAGCTTCAAAGCTACTGGTTACTAAATTAAATAGATATTAATTATGTATGGTGATATATATTTAGATTCAATGATGGTTCGCATTGTATAGCTTAAATATTATTAAACGATTCAGCTATTTATATAGTATCTGCAGTTAGTATGTGTACATGTTTCGTCCATCTCTCTAAAATAATGTTATAGATAAATTCAGAAATGTAAGTGCTAGTGCAGAAAACACTTTATAGCATTTAGACTATAGCTCGTGTAAAAGAGAGGTAAAAGAAGATTAGATTACGATAGAGCAGTTTGCTTTACATTTGTTACTTAAAAACATGTCTCGCTAACAGTATACATTGTTGAAAGAGAAAGGAAACATGAAATACTTAGTTTAGTATACTTGTCTAGGTCGGTTAGATAGGAAAGCTATAGTAATAAGTAAAAGCATAAACATATTCAAGACAAGACTCAAAGCAGGTTCCACTTCACTTCCCGATTCTCTTGTTTCTTTCTCTAGAGTTGACTTGAGTTGTCAGGCTTTTGTATTTTGAGTAAAGTATTAGAAAACATGATACTGATGATAAAACTCTGTCTTCACCATGTTCAAAGACTCTTTTCACAACACACCAGCCTATAGTAGTCGTACTTATGTGACTTTTGGCTTGACTCTGTGTTCTATGTTCTGTTGGCATCCCCTCCCTCATTTTAGTTTTCATAACTAAAAGTAAAGTGTTAGTGGCTTTGTCTTGTCTCTTGTCACAATGTCATGTCTAAAGTGATTTCACTCTAGTCCATGTCATGATAAAACTCATCATTTGCTTCCTACCGTATTATCTATCATCTATGTAGCCTGCTTTTGATGTGACCCTATGATCATATTCATACTATACTATATACACCAACTATACTATTCCATTCCATTACATCACGTCAATTTTCTCATACATTATATATACACTCACTCAATTCAGTATTTATTATTTTCATACAGGCTATAGCGAAACTCAATTGTAAAACTACTATATAAATAACTGCGTTCATTTTGTGGGTATACATAGGTATCCTTATGGAGATGGTATGTTTTATATTTATAGGACTGTGCTCTAAGTACAGGCTGACAATTGGTCAGCTACAATATAATACTAAAGATATTGATGAAAGGCAAATACCGACTTGTACATATATATTAAATGTGAAAGTCTTTTGTGTTAAAAAGAGAATGTAACAACATATGTATCGGAAAATGTTCACGTTTAAACTAGACTTTCAAATTTTTTTACCATGTTCAGGTTATTTCGAAGTTCATTAAGAATGTTATCAGTCAAATAGACTAACTTTCTAAACTTCCGTCGTCGTTTTAAAGTTTACAATGTAAATCTAAGTTAACCCACAGAGAGCCTTTTGATTAAGCACTATGTGAGTAACATTGCGACACTGTCAGTAAATCTTTCTTACTAGATACTTAACTATGTACAATTAAGTAAGCTGAGTGGGTATAAATTAGAATATACATAGTAATTAGTCCATGTTGAGTTTAGAAACCCTGTTCCAAATTCTGGAAGAGGTAAATCTCCTACAGATTGAATGAATAGAATGAAATGACTGATCTTTAAAAGAAAAACGGCTTGACTCTTAAATCTGTTGAACAGTTGGACTTTTAAGTAGCACTGAGAAGAAAGTTGAATTGGCCGATAATTATGATTCACTGAGAGGGCGATTTCCATTTTTCTTGAACAGAGTTTATTGCTTCTTTTGAAAGGACTTCGCATTTCGCAATGATAATTATTCTGGCAAGTATAACATGTTGAAAGAAATTAATTTTGTAGGTAAGATTTCATACTGTAAATTATTTAACTGTAAAGGGTAGCTTATGTAAAAGTATTCTCACTGAATCGATTCATAAGATAGAAAGAAAGGTGGTTTGGTTTGGTTTGGTTACTTCTGCTGTGACTTGAATACATTTGCTGTAGATTTAAGTTGATAAATCTAAAAATAGAAAAGCTGTATGCTCACTCACACCGTCCGTACATAAATAAATACCATACGAGAGTTATAGAAGAATTGTGCATTGTTCTGTCTTGAAACTTGCATTAGTGCGATGTAATCTAAAGGATATGTTATGTAGAGTATAATGTCTGTAAGAGTTTCAGTAGAAAAGGGAAAATGAAGTATAGTGAATTGAATTGTGCAGTGTGTAGGTAATAATGCTAAGCCAAGAAAGTTAGTAAAGTGACGAAGCGCTAAGAAGACAATTCTCTATGGACTACTATGTACTACAGAAAGGAAGAATGAAATTATGTTGAAATGCCTGTAGTACATAATGTCGTGGTTCGTTGATATACTAGTGTACTCATATACTTAAGGAGGAGTTGTTGTTACATAAAAATGTAGAGCATCTCTTTCAGAGTAATAGGTAACTACTATTAGTATTACAAAGGTAGAGAGCTCACTCAGACGAGATTTCCAGCGATGATGATAATACAGCCAAAAGCAAGCCAAGCCAGGCGTCCCAGTCGACTCTGACTCTGTCTTGTCTAACTCTCATTCTACTTTACTACTGTACATACGTACATAATAACTATTCTGTCAAAAACGAAAAACAAAAGGATGTAGCGAGATTTATTATTGTTCTTATTAAGCCACGTCTACAATGTTCTTCCCTCTCCCACCTCAATTCTCTTTTATTCCATTTTATTTTTCTGGAAGAAAGAAGCAATTATGTGATTTGACTGCAAAGTACAAGCAAAAATACTCTCCTATGCAAAATAACAAGTTCCGGAGCATTTCGTTGGTATGAGCCAGCATATTTTTCTAGTTTTGTACTAACATGATGTTAGTGGTTGTTTCCTTTACTGTGCGTTCAGCATAATATCTTCAGTTAATATAATATGGTTACAAGATTCATAAAATTACTTTCTTTCGCACACACGTTAGAACAAGCTGTAAAAAGTGAAAGCAATTTCTCCAGATCGAAGATTAATTTTCATTTCATTGTAATTAACATTAATACTTTTACCTCATGAAAAGTTAAACTTCTTCGTTAAGAGTGTTCTTCTCATCTTTTATTTCCACATTTTCTGGTACAAGTTAAAGAAGCATGCCTATACAACAATTAATAATTCACTTCTTTTGCTGTGCATTTACAAAAATTGGTAACACTATTCGAAAAAGGATGCGTGTATTTGTATTTATTTATATTACTTTTATGGTACTACATTTATAAAGTTATTTTGTTGAGTGAAGGAATTATTATTTCTGTCTGAAGACATAAAATGAAAGGAAATTCTGTAGGAAGACGATCTTTTGTGCACTATAAGCTGCTAATTGGATTCCCCCACAGTATATATCCCTAAGGAGGACAGCCGACCAGTAGATAAGCAGAGTGGGAGCTTGGGTATTATTTGTTAGCCTCTTTGGTCATAATATTCATACACAGCACAAGTGCATACTTACAGATATATTACTTATGTAGTCAGTTAAGTCCAGTGAATATCGAAAGATTCCAGTTTTATATTCCAATTACACATATCTATCTATACATCAGTACCAGTAGCTAGTAATGCCATGCTAAATAAGTATTATGTGAAACCAATCCAATTACTTTGCTGAAATGATACTATATCAAATATTATGATAGACCATCAGGAGCTGACACAACACGTTCACTTACCGTCTTGAGCCTTGTTACAGTTTTCAATTCATGTTCATTGAGTTGCAGTCCAGAGTAAGTGTAAGAGCCTCTAGTGAGTTTCCTATTCAAGGAGATATAAAGAACTTTGCACTGTCTGCGTCTAATGCAATAAAAATGCAATATACTCCTCATTTAATAACGTATTAGTGTAGTCGAACTACAAATCGTAGTGTGATGGTATAGTTTGCATGGTGTGGTTGATACTGTAGTGTAGTGTAGGTAAGTAGGTATGAAAAAATGAAAAGGTGAAAACATGCGTGGAAATATCTGGGTTGTGCAGTGCTTATGGCTCGTAGCCAATCCGGTTACTAACATAAAACATCGTAAAAGTAATGTGCTTTATAGCAGATAGCTTAAGCTCATTACATTATAGAGCTTGTGGTTCCTTTAGTGTCTTGTCTTCCTACCAACTTATAGTTATAGTTTATATTTTGTTTTCTCCTATAATATTTGTAAAATTAAATTCTTAATGCAAGGGTGCAACTCATAAGTATAAGTTTAGCTACTATAAAGTGTTCTATTTCAGTGTAAAAATATTTGGATTTTTCTCGCACACAAATAAGTAGGCCCTGTTATTTTGTAATATTAGTAATTAGCATCTTCTACTTTGATTAAGATAATAAAACGAAATGTACCTATTTAGCAGTCCAGCATGTATGTGAAAACATAAAGTGGGAGCTTTAGTAGCACCTTTTACAAGTTTTATTGCTCATTAAGCCGCCAAAGGTATGTCTGTCTGCATTGTTTCCTGTCCTGTCAATGCTAAATTAACGATCGTGCAGATAATCTAAACATCTTGAACTTGAATTATAAACTAAAGTCAAGGTCTGAAATCTGAATTATTTCCCACATGAAATAAGACATTTTTTATTACATATGTACTTAGTACGTACATAATCATTTCACAACACCTCAGTAATTGCTTCCTTGCTGTTCCGAACTGAAAAATTTCAGAAATATTTCCCCAGGGGAATTAAAAATTTTCAAAAAATGTATTAAAGAAATGCGATCTCATGTGTATTTCAAAAATAAGTAGTTAGATTCACTTAGTTTGTATTTTCAGTAAAAGTTTTTTTTATTTCAGGGTAAACCTACTATTGTCAATTTAAAATGTAAAGCATTTAGTTTCATACTTGTTTTATAAACGGAAGTAGGCATTATAGCCTGAGAACGAGTAATTTACGATGTGCTGCATTGACGTATACAGACAACAAACAAACTATCTCGTTTGCAACACCACTGTTTCAGTTCTGCTACCATAATCACCATTTTCTCACTTTATTCTTGTGACTTTTCCAAGCACTGGATTGTAGTATAGGATTTTGTATGGGTAAATAGTACTGGGAAGAATATAGCTACCATTTGTATCGTATAATTTACCTTTCTCATGCATAAACAATGATGGTTATACAATGTCCTGTTTTTATGAATAGTGAAGATTCTTTGCGTTGATAGACTGCTGACGGTTGTACTGTCAGAACATTGAAGCTACGTGGCGCACGTACATGTTTTCATTAATGAGAACATTGAAATGGTTGGCCTGACCGTTCTCGTCGTCTGTCGGCTCCATAGAACTCAGTTTTACATTTTCAATTTTGTTCGATACGCTCCAGCTAGCAGCTAATGGACAAATAATAATGATAACACTAATACATGCAGAAAGGTTGCGATTGCAATAGTCGTTATATATTTATCTAAATGACTTTGGCTGAAAATTGAAACTGATATTCAAATATTTATTATTACTATTACTATAACACATAATTACGTCAGAAGATACACTATCACTATAGCCCCTTGCCCACGTTCTTACACAATTTCTGCATGTATAATACTATTGTAAAGTAATTGCAAACGTATTGTATTCTACGATTTCCCAAGCAAGATTTTCCTGCAAAATTAAGTTAGGTACATACAGAAGCAGAATCTATATAACTACATACATGCATCAGGAATAGTTACGTAGGTTGATGGATATAACTGGAATTTTAACCTCCGAAAATTGTTTCCAGATGTTCCTACTTGAGGACAGAATGAATGTAAATGTTCAAGTTTTAGTTAAATAGTAGATGTATCCGCTATACGGTAATCTATAATATAGTTTTGACACTTTAACTTTAGTTTGGCCAACATAAGATAAAAATGCTAATAATACTTGCAGTTTATTTAGCTAATTACAATTATGTAGCTAATAACCATAATCACACCACCATAAGTATGTACTACAGTAGAGACTACAGATAGAAGTGCTAATGCAAATATTGATAATAATTAACATGGTCCTAATTCTGAGGAAAAATACACAAAAGTAACTGGAATTGTTTAAGTGCCTAATTCCATATACACGAATAGAATGTTGATAGTATATTTGTTTGCAAATATAACTATAGTACCTAGTAAACGTATATTTATATCTCTTCTCGTTTGTGCAGTATAGTATAGTCCAATTAAAATTGGTCGTCTTGTTTGGAAAGTGTATAGGGTGCCCAATTAGGTGTAAGCACTTTAGTATGTATCAGTAATGTTATGTTATTCTATGCGCCATAAGCATAGGTGTGGTATTAGTATTGGTACAGTGTAAACCTGATAACTAGACAATGTTACTTATGTTGTTATAAGAGTATAGAGTAGAAATAAAGTATAAAATTCCAGCATTAGATTAAACCATGCAAACGTAAACTCAAAATATTTATCTTTTCTGTGTGAAATTCAATCCAAAGGATCACACGGTAAAATAGAGATGCATACACCTATGGTACCTACATGCATACCATTACCATTAAGGATTATCCAGATGCAGTCAAGAGATACTTATTCGTATTACAAGATTGGCATGTACAATAGTATACATATGCCTACATGGCTCTTACGTTTAGGTATATTTTGTTTGAGTAGATATGTAGTGTAATATAGAGTATAGGTATCAAATTCAGGTACCTATGTACTATATACTTAGCTTTGGAAGTGCAATGAAGATCTCTGGCCGTCCCGTTGATTGCTGATTTGGTTTCACAGTCAAGTCTAGTCAGAGAGATAAAAGGAAAGAGTGGAGTGAATTGGAGTGTGTATCTATACTCTAAATATATAGAATACTATCTTTCGTAGTAGAAAATGCAGAATTTCTCTTGGTACGAGTCCAAATTGTAATCTATTGCAAATTTCAGCACATGTTTCCTGGCTTGGGTTCTCCTCTTATTCTCCCCACTCCATCGTTAGGAGTTAGAATCCATTTGTATTAATATAATACATACAGATCCAGTATGTAGAGTAGGTTGTACTAGAGGTACCTACTCACTTTCTGTATGTGTGTATATATATCTAGTTAACTTACTCTCAACATCCAATCCAGTACCTATAATAATACAAAATACATGTTACATAGCAAATAAGCAGACAGACAGACGTTTTGACTAGCTGGAGTAGACGTACGTAAGTAAATGGTAAAACCTAATGTAAGTAGGTACTAGAAACGTATCTGTTCTGATCCTGATGTGATCTAAAGATATTATTATAGGTAGGTACATAGCTATTCCCATTTGCCATAGCCGTACTCATCCACACATACCTACGTAAGAAGATAGGCACCTTAAATACTATATCTGAATGGTGGAAATAGTATTTCCATTTTAGTGTGAGTAGTATTTTGGGTAGACAAGGGTTAATAGAGAGAAGAGGAGTCTGAGTTGACTATCTGTGTATGTGAGAGAAGATAGAGATGATTCGAAGAGGAAATAATAATAGTGGATCAGTAATAGCTGGCTGGAAAACGCTGAGACAGGCATTGTATAAATTGTGAAAGTGGAGAGGAAATGGGATGGCAGTAAAAAGGAAAGGATTGCTAAGGAACAGAACAAGCCAGAGATCGATAGTGATTCAACAGCATATGCTGGCTAAATGGTGAATGCCTTAGCCTTGTTCGTGTTATATCCTTTACTGTGTCCTTTATAGTAGTAGAGACTCTTAGCACGTTGCTCAACTGAAGTTTTATACATATTATAGAAATACTAGTAAAATAAGAAGGTAAGAAAGTAAAGTAAAAGTAGATTAGATGCGTGTACATATTCTACATACAGTAGCATACAATGTATATTTGGTTGGGAGTGTTCTAGTATATGGCATGTGTGCATAATATAATGGGAGTCAAAGTGAAAGAAAGAGAAAAGAGAGGGTCCCAATCCAATTCCCAGTTCCATCCAGCCAAACCAGACCAGACCAAGCCACACATAACTGGATCTTGTTATACGGCGAATGAATGTGCTTGCGATGCGATAAAATAAGGAAATGCCATTGGAGAATTTGTTAAGGTGATTTAAATGCGACTAGTAAGGAATTGAAAGGTGTAACTGAGTAGTAGTGTATGTACTGCGTGGTAGTGGTAGTATAAAGAAAAGAACATAGTATAACATATAAAGAACTTATATTAATGCATGTTTTGATGTATTTGTTCTTTTTGAGGTAGGCAAAGTTATGTTATGTTATGGTTTGAGTGCTTATAAGCTATGCTGTGGCATTAATCATTCTTTTTCATTGAGCTGTATTATGTACACAGGAATAGTGAAACAGAAACTATGAGTTCCTTTAGCACATTTGCAAACATATTCAGATTAGTCATACAATGCGTACATAATACATAATAGTACATTCTAACTAAACTAGTGATGTATGTAATGTTATTCTTTATAAATAGTGTACAGAACACTACAAGTAAAGGTTTATTGTAATGTGCATGTCGTTTTTCGTATTATATTCTAATACTCGAACACACTGTTACTATATATTACTCTTTATCAAATAGTACATGCGAAACCTATACAGGTATTGTATACCTTTGAGTTTTTCAACAGTCTTTCTCTTTGCTGGCTAAATATGTTCTGTTTTGTTATGTTTATGTAAGTAAAGTATGTTGTATTATTTTAAGGATCTACATAAGCTATATAGGTAGATGTGTAAATTCAATGTATTTATGGTGGTATATATTGTAAGCATATGGTTAGGCTCGATTTTCCGTTGCCGTTACCCGTTACCACTTTGCTCCTCTCTCTACACGTTAAGAAAGATTGATGATAAATTTTGTATTGCGTGTTTTCCATTCCACTATTCCATTTCCACTTGGGGAAAGCGAAGGTAAACTTTTACCTGTACATACAAAGCTGAATTGAACTGAAATGAGTTTAGTGAGAGTGAGGGCGATGGGTGTCCCACTAGGGAAAATTCGCATTAATCTTTTGCATAAAGGGAAAGTTGCTGTTTTGTTTCTCTTTCTCTATGGAAAGTAGAAACTATATACTTTGTTGAGTATGAGCATATATGCGGTGGGCTAAGGTGTGCAACAAGGCTTGCAGTACTACCTTGACAATGACAACTCTCAACTCAACTTACTTTACATAAACTGTAGCCAAAGCTAAACTTAAAAGTTGAGTAACATATTATAGTACAGTATATACTACCTACACTATCTGTATTACTGTTTGTGTGTATTTTTCTGTGATGATATAGGGAATGGTTAACGTTACGTTGCGTTAGTATATTAATAAAATATCAGAGTTGCACTTTTTTAGTGTACAGAGCATGTAATATAATAACAGATACATTTAAATGAGTACTTACTCTAAACGAGCTGCAAATGAACATGAAAAAATTGTGCATGTCAGTCCAGACAAGTTTATTCAGTATATTTCTGAAGTGCATGTATTTGTAGACAGTAGGGAGCAACATTAGTTTTCCTTTACCATTTACTCTATCGTATTAAATGTATAGAATTATGGTTAAAATGCATGGAGAACAAAAGAGAGGCAACTGTATTTCATGCAAAGTCAACTAAACTTTCATGTTTAACCGGCAAGTGACCCTCCTCCCAATGAAAAGCAAACCTAAAATCAACCTTTAGAGTTTTTGGTATGTGTTTTGTACTTGTACTATTACCATTGGTAGCTGCATTGTAATTTGCAGTTTAAGATTAGCAATGAAATAGAGCTATATTGTACAGTATTACAGTACACTGTACTGTAATATGTAATAGTAGTTTTCCTGGTCTAGAACTAGCAGAACAGGAGAAAACAGCTCTGTTGCATTGTCTCAGGGAGTTGGAGTGTAACATTGCAGCCCAGACTCCAGACAGGCCAGGCCAGGCCAGTTGAGTTTTGTCCAGCCTGCTTCTGTTCCCATCAGTTCGTGTTATTTTGACAGGACAGACATAACTTTATTGAACTATTATTTAGCTAAACGTGGAATGGAAACATTGCGAATTTATTTCGTCTCCGCTTTCATTTCAACCAAGCCAGCCGAAGTCAAAACGCATTACAGTACAATACATGTGTTAAAAATATAGCATTTACGAATACAAGGTCCAGGAACGTAAATCCATATTATATGGAACATAGTTCAGGAACGTTTGTTAGTTGTTAGTAGGGTGTGGGTTCCTTTCACCATAGTTTATTGCTTATATCATATCACTTGCGTTTAAGGATTATTGCTTTTGCTAAGTATCTCGTAGGGTTAGATATTTATACTTTCTGTATACCATACTGTATACTTTCTACCTATATGATGACCATGAGTAAGTATTCAAACCACTCTATTCATTTTTATAGTTCCTTTACCTTTAATGCTCAAACATCACATGCCAACTGCTAAATTCAGTAAAAAGTTATAATCGTAAATTACAAACAGTAGTGTAGCACTACAATGTATGAATCAAAGAGTAATTTTTCATAGGTATAGCTACTCTCTAATTAAATAGACTTTATGGCTACCCTTTTTATTTTTTATTGGCTCGTGAATGATTTTTTCAAAATATGGCCTGCATATGGAAATGCTTTTGCCATTAACATTACTTTCGTAACTTAAAAGGGTTGTACTACAATACTTTGCAATATAAAGGTAATAATGCAAATAAAACTTAGCCAAATTACTACCTATGTATTACATATGTACTATAGTACTATTATACAAAATAAATATCTTCTTTGTCTCCCCCAAGTATGGTGGTCTTATGCTAGTTATGCATTAAAATCCTAATAAGAAGCAATTTAATCATACTTATAAAAGTTATTGCTATTTAATTTAGATTACGTATTACGCCATATGAGATGAGGTTGCAATATTTCCTCTTGTCATTAAATCTTGAAGATTTTTAGGTATTTCATTGTCGTTCTTGTAGGACACTAAAATTACGATGCGCCAGCCGGCGATGGGAAGATAAAGAAAATAATGTTACGTGAAAGTTCAATTTGTGTGACGAAAAGCTTCAAACACAAAATAGCATTAGTTAAATAAGCCACTAGTTAATATGTCGGATGGATGGACTTAACATATTGATAGAAATAGCAATTGTGCTCGGTTTAATTAAAATTGTTTATATATCCCTGCCATCACATCCATTTCAATTCATTTCAGATGCCACCACAGTGAAAGATAAGCCGACATCATAATCCAGGCTGTTCTAATAAGACTAATTCGTATAAGTAAGGTCACCGCAGCCCCAGACCACATTCATCTATGTTCTATCATCATTTGCATACCTACACACATATATGTATACTTCCTGCTGTCACCATTTCACATCGTGACCAGACCACCGTTATGCTCGTAGTAAAATGTACATTATACTACTTTCTCCTTCGCAAAACTCTGTAATCAGAGTGGTTGCTTTTAACTACGTGATATACTATGTAAATGTAATAAATTAAGATAGGAAATCGATTCTGGAATAATAACTAGGTAAGGTAATTGAACCTAAAATCAAAATCACGCTTTTAAAATGATATTTTCGATCCCAGCGGTAAGTCCAGATCGTATGACACCTTTATTACATTAATGTTTCCAAGAGATACATAATATTATGACTCTAGTGTGACTAGGTTTTCTAAATTAAAATGATGAACACAAAAGTAAAAACTCTTTTACACACCTTCAACTTGGTTAAGCTGTGAATTTTATATTTATATAAAGTTTCCAATTTGGAAATACATTGCTGGATTGATCAATAGGTATAATTATAACTATAAGTATAACATATTATATTATATTATACTACAGATATAATATGTAGGAAGACTCGTACCACAGATCCTTATGAAGATGCTGCTACTGTATACGTATTATGTACACGTAGGTATTGTATTTAATACAAACATGTTGTCATTTCCATACTCCATCTGCACTGTGTGGATGAGTTGTAAAAAAGTCAGGCTTCTACAGCAGCTTTCCTCACAAGACTTCACCACACTACATAAAGGCATACAGTTATGAAAATAAGTCTACCTTCTCAGTATTTTATACCTAATCGTATCCGGAGTCCGGAGGATACGATGTAGAAACCATAATCTACTAGGTATAGGTACATACTGTATATGTATTAAGGAAAGGATGTTTTTGAATGAAATCAGTGCAACTCTCTGCGTCATGTCATGGCTTTGTGTATGGTGTACTGTAGTACATAACATACAACTAGAGGATAGTGGATTGACTTGGCTTACATATATCTGTACTATACACATAAGTCTATCCCTGAGATGGCAAAAAGTTATCAACGAATAAAAGATTACGATCTTTTCTGTATACTATGTAGTAAGTACAGTAACCACTACAGTTTGGTGTATTATCTGTACTCTGTAACTTTATAAAATGTATATCTATACGCAGAGTAGATATTTACTTGCGTCACGTGTGGCGTAAAATGTGTAGTCCACTGTATGTATGTTTGTATTGTAGTGTTACAATAAGCCAAGGAAGAGAAATGTGAAGGTGTTAAAGTCGTAGCGTTGCGTAAATAAATATAGTTGCACTACTCAAACTACTACTTTGTAGTATTTCGCTATTAGTTGTTCGTACCTAGTACAGAGTACATAAGATACTGATAGTCGCATATGAAAAGGAGTAATGTTATCACTTGTAAGTTTTGTATATTCTGACATTATCCTTAGGCTTTTATCCTCTTTCCTTTCTTACCTTACTACTTGTCCTGTCTTGCTATGTGTTACTGTATTTCTTTGAAAAACTAAGTAAGCTACATGCCAGACCCCAAGCCAGACCACCGTTCCTTCCATTACGTCAGTGAAAGTTGTGTATACTTATAGAATAGAAAGGAGTAAGGAGTTTATTGTTCGAGGCAAAAACAACTACACATGTACAGTGGTGTTCAGAAATAAGGTATTTTGGTTAGTCCTTTAATACCCACCTACATAGAGTGAATCACACTTTTATTACTTTTATATTTTATTTTATTATAATTGTGAAGAAATTACTTTCAAATTCCAGAAACTAGGAAAATGTGTATTTGTATTGTGTAGGCAACTAATGTTAAGTATTACTAAAAGATACAGGATGCCTCAGAAGGAGAAACAATGAAAATTTATATTTTATTCCGAAGTACAAATCTAGCTGTTTAGTGAAATTAGATGAAAGTTCCATATAAATACGTCATTTTGCTACTTATACCTATTCCATTCGCTCATTATATGTTTTAATAATTGTACATTGTGGTGAAAGAAAGTGTAACGATTCATCATATTCGAACCTATCTGTATCTAGAAAGCCTAATGTAGGAAAAAAAGATGGTACCTTATGTATCTAGGTAAGTATATTTGTTAATATCTGTAGGGGTTTGTTTGGTTATCTGATGAGTGTAGGGCATATATATGTATATATATTATATAATAGTAGTGTAGCAATATATCAGAGCAGCATAGCTAATATCTACACCTTTGTTAATGTAACCTTTTAAGTATATAGATTTTGCCTTCCTTCTATACAGCATAAAATCTCAACACGTAAACTACAATACTATATAAGAGAGAACAAGGAAAAGCTCTTGTAATGATGTAAAACTTGACGCGTTCAATTGTGGTAAGTTCTCAGGGAGGCTATATGCCTTTCATTCACTTCTTCCGTCCATAAGCTCAACTCAACTGGACTGAACAACTTCTTAGGAATTCATTGACTTATTACCACTGAACTCACTAGTGACTTGCTGTTTCTTCACTATCTTACTCTCTTCACTCTACTCCACTGTCGAAACAAAAGTAACATCTGATACCTTTCAAAGGCTAAACTCTACATATGTACTATATCTTCCTTCTTGGTACAATTATAGTAAATAATACATTTATGTACATTTATGTTACACAATACTCATCCTCACCCATTGTCAGTGCAAATACTATATAACCTATGTACATATTTTTAAGCTCTACTCACAGTAAGTTTTAGTTATACAAGTTCAGATAGATTAAGTAAGTGTGTTGAGTGAGTACGGAAAGTTATGTTGTCATGAATGTTGAAGCATAATAGGAATACAATAGAATAGGGATAAGATGCCTAAGTTGTCCTATATCTGTTTCCAGAAGAAGCCTATTGTGTTTCTTGTTCATACTTCATTTACATGTATATGAAATATTATAGTTAATTAACGAAGCCTATTTACTTTCTATTGTAATCTATATATGACTATATACTTAGTATATTAAAAAGTTGCTTTCATCTTATTTTAATCATGCTTTGGTACATTACATATATTAAATATATTATCAAGTGCCTGCTTATACCGTAATAAAGTTGCCTTTGTTAATTTTGGGTAGACGTTAGAAGTATAGGTATTGACCTTGTATTTATATTATTTATGTATGAAGTAGTATAAGTGTGAATTCAAGAAAAGTTAGAGGAAAAGAAGAGATGAGTTGTCTTTGAATGAGCTATGTATGTTGAATAAAGGAGGCTGATGTGATGTGATGCGTTTGATAGTGATGATGGGGTAGTTTGGTTGGTTAAAATGACACATACTGATCACCTAATTAGTCTCCTTTATCACAGATGAGAAGACACGACAAGAAATGTTAGCTCAAGTGTGTCATGTAATTTACCAGACCAGAAAATCTATTTTGTCAGTTATGTGAAGTGAATGTGTGTAAAACAAGTTTGTAGTGCACAGAGCAGCTTACTGGACTGCATGGATGAATAAACGAATGAGTTAGTCTTGTGTCGTCAAAGTAATTAATTATACGTGTGTACAGAAATGTTCTTCAGCTCAATCGACTCCAAATTCTATAGTTGTACTTCAGCTAAATTAGAATTAGGTATCATAAATGGTAACAGCAAATATTTATTTATAGTACAATTCTGTATAGTGTACACACACTAATTAAATACACACTACATTGTGGGTTCTCTGTGTATTGAATTCGTTGTTAATATCTGTAGAATAAAGCTATAAGAATTATAATATTAAAATAGAATAATATTTAGTACATCCCAATTGCTTCATTATTAGAAGACTGACATACATTTTTAGACTCAGAGTAACTCAATAATGTGAAGACAGCCGACCGTCCATGCTTCACATACTATTTTACTGAATGAACAAGTTTTACAACTTGGATGGATTCTATTTTGCATCGGTAGATTTTTTTTACTTCCATAGGATTTATTCAGTACATATTCTTCTCAGCAGAGAAGTGTATAACCTTTTCTTGTGGAGACATTGATACATTCTCGAAAGAATTTATAGAAATAGTTTCTCTTTCATGGCTTTGTGGATCATATCCTGTCGTTAAAAAATTGCAAATGAAAACAAATGATACTTATTGCAATCCCTTCTATTGTGCACTAAACAAGTCGTCAAATAAAAGAGTACCTATATAGGTTTGAATTGTACGAAATATCACTATTTTATTAATCAGGTTTATACAACGATAGCAAATCGCAATAATACAGATATGTGTAACATTGAACAACGCTATAGTATATGATAGACGTGATATGACAGTCTGACTAAAAAATTGGTCCAATGAAACATTTATACAAGTAAAATTACTTCTTTTGTTGGTAAATTAAGACATAATATGATCATGGCATACAGGACTTGAATACTGTTTGTGAAATAAAAAAATAAACACATTGCACATACATAATCTGTCAATATTTATTCGTGGAACTAACAATGAGTAAATAAATAGTCAGGATTAGAAAGTATTAAGGAATGAGAAGAAGGCTTAGAAGCTGACAGAGACATTGCTGAAAGAAAAGTAATGAAGACTGCTATGTTTTACTGATTTTCTCTAGCTTCCGCATCAGTGAAAGGTAATTGTCTGGATGAACTGTTTGGGAAATAGTGTATGTAGTGAAGCCCTAGATTTCTTTTTCTGTGTAAAGTTAACGGCAGATTCTTTGACGCAAAAGGAATCCCAATCTCACCATTCAATGTTCTATGTAATACAATGTAAGTCACAAGTACATCTAACATACTGATTTATTGGGATATTTTCCACTACAGAATTCTATACTATGTTACAACTATGTACACTATAAACCATATACCTATGAATATAGTATCTATCTGCACATACATAAATAGTAAAGTAAGCAAAAAGCTCTTTGCAGTTGTAAAACAAAAATATATACTTATATGTGTATACTATACCTATAATGCACTAGCATATATTTTAGGAGATTGCAAGAAGGTTAGATCTTCTTAGTTCGTATGTTAGGTGTGTCGTTACGTTATAAATTATTCTCCTTATCAAGGAGATTTAAATACCGAAATATAAATACGAAACAATACTAATGCAACAAATTACACATCGATCCACACATTTTTTATGTCAATAACACCTTCATAATATCGATAATATCTAAATGATATGAAATTTTCATGGCGTCCTAAACGCATTTACAAATGTCATACCATAGACTGAATTTTTGCAAATGTTTTTAAATATCTAGCTGAATTCTCCATAAACTTTTAATATGCTATGTATGTAACGAATGAAACCCATTTCATATACATACATAGTAGTATTTATATCCTGCTTTGCTTTGGTTTGCCGTTGACTATTGTTGCATGAAGGAGAGGACAGTGTTGAAACATGTATATGATTTAAATGTAAAATTCCCCTGACAACTGTTCCCCCCCACTTTGTTAGACTAGAAATAC
>JAQFYC010002597.1:0-24729 GCA_034694165.1 Tomocerus mixtus | reverse complement strand
AGAAGTAGGAAACAATATTTTTTGATAGCTACATTTCTAGACTCGCCCGTAGCTTCGCACGGGCTAAAATACTAGTAAGTAGATATTAGTCTGACAGCGACAAAAGCGTTAATTTCAGAGCCTGTTCTGGGACAGGATATTGGCCCAATTATGTACAGGCAAAACATGCAAAAGTTACCGTGGACCACTCAACTTCATCAATCGTCTCTGTCCCGAGTTCAATGAGTCGACACAGGGCTGTGTGACTAAGGCAAGCTTCATCAGGTTTTAGAAGAACCATAGCTTCTGTAAATGTCCCTTCTATCCGAGAGATATTCCATGTTTGTCCTTTCCCGAACAGAAGAAATCTACAAAAGATTTATTTTCTTACTTAATGGTATCTATTGAATATTATGGTAGGTATACATGGTATATGTATGCATACAGTTGTTTGTTATATGTATTTAGTATGTAATTAAGGTTATATGCACTCAATTACAGTTTATAAACGCATTAGGTTTATATTTTTCTGTAGCAAACTACTCATAAACATGAAATACCTATGGGTAAAATTCATCAAATATAGAATAAAATAGTTTCAATAAGCTTCTAAATATAATATTTCAAAATATTATAATATTGCTCAAAAAGAAAGCATTGGTGAAAGTTTTAATCGCTGTTTCTATATAAAAAGGGAAAGCAAATGGCAACCACATACTTACTTGAGATACGAAATACAACATAGAAAGTTAAGCAGTAGCTGCATTGCATCAAAATCCTAACTATATGCTCTGATTGAAAGTTTGGTCGCCACTAATGCTACATTTTTCCAAAACCTTGTTTACGAAATCAGTTTTTTATTTGTTTTTCCATTCGAAATTTAACTCTGACCTTTAGAGTAGTATGTATGCTAATGCGCAATGGATGGAACATTGGAAAACTAAGTGTTAATGAAAGCTTTCTAAGTTTTACGTGTACATATTACTAATCGTATCGTAAAAGAACAGAATATTGTACTCAGGAAAATCTTTCGTGAAAGAATTCTTTGGTAAGAAAGTTAGATAGTTAGTGTGTTGAAGTGCACTTTTACTTTGTTTAATAATTAATAGTGCATGTTTACCTTTGAGACTGGAGAACTTGACAAAAGTTTTCTCCAATGAATTGCACGCAGGCTTCTGAAAGTTGGGATACAATACTGAAAATTCCTTCAGTCCACCGAACTGTTGGCATCGTTGTGAGTAATTGATCGCATCCCAGAGTGTGGTCAAGGATGTTGTCACCAGACTACAATAGATTTTAGTAGGTATTAAATATTTATTAACTCTGGTTAAATTAAACGTGTCTAGTATAAACAGACCTAGCATGCACACTCCGTCAATACATTGTTGGATTATTGCTGTATAAATGATACTTTACTACATACTTAACTAAGGGCACATAATTTAACGAAGTCGCGTAGGCCACAAGTCACAGCTATACAATACTTCGGTAACACAGATTTTATAAAATATGTTGGGGTAACCTTTGCTTGCAGTTGTGATAAAACCTACTGAATTAGTACTAACAGAGCTAGAGTTCAGTTCACAGTTCTCATGGATTATAAGATAGGGGAAATGTACAATGCTAAAATCATTTACATGTCTTTATATAATGTGAAGATAGTAATCTGCAGAACAGAGCTCTAGGCTTTTCATGCGGGTTACCAGACAGCTCATTGTTTTGTTTAAAGATTAATCTTATCTCGCTTACCAAATGGTTAACACTGTAGCGAAGGCATTTCTCGATGAGTTCATCTCCTAAATTTGCAAATGCTTTTGTTGGCCAAATTCTCACGAAATGTTTACAGATCCATTTAGTCATTTTGCGATTTAGTTCATCCATTCCATATGCTATGGCAATCGGGAAACATTCCAGCACTCCAGAAATGCACCCCGTACATGGCTGCAAAAAATTATCTTGTTTATTATCGATTGCTTTATAACCCACAGGGTTACACATAAAGACTACTTGCTCTCTTTCACTATAAACATCCATTCAAAAAAGTACCCATACCCATTTAAAAAAACGATTTTAAAATTCCTATGTAACAAAGCTGTCAGAATAGTTAATCTTTAACTATATTTAGTTAACACAATAAAAAGTTGTCGAGGCCGCGGCTCCCGACTGACTAAACTTTCCTAGGGCCATAATAGTACGAGGTATAAAAAAGTTACTCACCCGGTGAAAGTTATGGCAAAATTTGACTCGTATGGTTTGACTAATATTTTCTCTGAGCCCTTCCAAGCCCAAAAGATCCGTTAAGGTAGCCAATTCTAATAAGTCAATCGAATCAGGTATTTCGTTGGTACCGCTATATATGTGATACATTGTGAACTGGACCACATTGTATGAAAATCTGCCAATAAATAACACGAATTTAGATGGACTTCATTACTCACTGTATTTGGTATATCTATTTAGTAAACAAACTTACCCGTCCAGATTGATAGTATTTCCTGCTTTCTCCACCCAGTGTCCACTTAGAATAGCAGCAAAATATTGTGACCGGGAAGCCAAAATACATTTATGAGCTTTAACGTATCGTCCATTGACGCTGATGTTGACATCAGTGTTGATTCCTTCTTGAAACATTCGCAGTAAATCCTTTCCTAATTTGAAGCAGGGGCCACCTTGACACATTTCCATTTCTATTTCGCATGCCAAAAAAAAGAGTGCGCATAAAACAAGCTGAATGTATTGTGCCTACTTTTGTACATACTAGGCCAGACCAAAGAACATGGGAAATTGTAAACAAATACAGGGTACATCATTAAACGAAATTGACAGAACTATTCTCATAATTATAGATAAGTAATTAAAATAATTTAAAGATTGGTCCCAATGTAATAATTCACATTTCCCCGATTTTTAGCAAACTTAATTGAACATCTAAATGGAAAATTGTAAAATGAAATCAACTCAACTTGGATTTAGATAAAAATACAATGAAAGCGAAAGAAAGTACAATAACATATCTGAAGTTTACCCGTCGGTTGCGAGTTTTCCATGGAACTGAGTAGACTGCTTGAAAAGGAGGTTTCGATATCATTTGCCACATGGAGGGACGAACGATTACTAATCTCGGAAGTTTCCATTGTCTTTGTTATAGTATTATCACCCCCACAAGTTGAAGTTGCTGGAGGGTTTTGATTGGGAATGTCAGTTTTTCCAGATTTAGCTTTCATTTCCAGTTCCATTTTGGCAGCTTTTCTTGCAGCCTCAGCAGCAGCCTTATGTTGGAAAATGGGACTTGGAAATTTATTCCTAGCAGAGGAGCTTAGAGAAATTCCACTTCGTCCACATTCTTCCATAACGTTCACCACCGTTTTGTTAATTATAGGCTTCTTCGGGAAGATCATCGTGGAGTGCTGATGAACAGAAATCACATCTTGGCATCTGGACTCTTGACCACAGCCGCTATCATTTTTACTCCGGAAATCCACAAACATTGAGAAAATCTTTTTGTCCACAGATTCGGTAGCCGTACCTTTATCACAGGATTCATGTGCAGAGCTCTTGCTTTTGGAGTCAATGGACAGAGTCTCGTCTTCATCATCATCGTCAATATTAACAAAAAAGGCAAGCGAGTTGGGATTGCTTCCAGAATTAGAGCGTCTCTGAGATTGGCTAGTTTCAGAACTTTCTAACTCTGACTCGAGGGATATAGAGTTAAAATCAATGACCCAGGCTTCCGGAGGTTTCTCAGAGAGAATTCCCTTTTGAGAATCCTCCATCAATTGCAAAGATGCAGGAGGTACACTACTTTCTTGTGATCTGATTTTAGACGGAGGCTCTTTATTTAGAAAAGAGACTTCCTGGTTGTTGATTTGGCTATCGAGAGACGCTAATTCTTCCAACGAATCCGCAACCAAAGACTCGGGTTCCGATTTATCTTTCGTTAGAGTATTCATTATCATTGCTGGAGATTCTTTGGATTCGCCATCCAAATCGAGATCGTTGCTAAATGTTGTCTGTACAATATCAGGGAAGCTTTTAGAAATGGGAACTCGATGCCTAGAAAAGACGGATGATTCTTCTACATCGCGGATAATATTATCGGAAGTAGTTTTCTGTCCTTGTCTGAGGTTAGGATTCTCTGTTTTGGTATTGGGATTCGCATTGACTGTTGCGTTGGAATTATTAGAGTACAAAGCATTATCCAACATGTATTGATAGTCCAAAGACGGAAAATTGAGAGTTGGCGACAGAGCAAAGTTCTCTTCACTAAGGGCGGCTGCATTGATAAAATACTTAGGCTCTTCCGTCTCCCCTTCTTCATCTTCATTTTCATTTTCGCAAGTGTCCTTAGTTTCTATCTTGGTTAAATTATTATTTGGTTTCACATTGGAATAAGCAGTGGGCCTGCTTTTGGAATCCGTGTCGTCTGCAGGGGCAGTGACAGGAATAGTAGAATTATCAGTCTCTTCACGATCAGAAGGATAGTGGAATGTTTCTTTACTCACAAGCTGCTCTTCACCATCTGGGACAGTGAAAACATTGAATTGATGACTGGAAGAGGGACAGGGATTGCCATTGTCATCAAAAGAAATAAGTAAGGAGGACTCACCACCAGCACCACGCCCACTTTCCCTGTGTGTGGGCGACAGTGAGGATAAGTAACAGTCTTGTCCTTGGCTTTCACCCACCTTCTTTTCACCCTGAATATGAACTGCAGTAGCGGGTGCCGCTGCCGCAGTGCCTGGGGCGCTAAACACGGGTACTAGCACCGTGGACCCTCCCGAGGATTTCGACTGTTTCTCTTCAAGTTGGGCCAAAAGGTCACAAGGCTTCTCCGAAGAGAAAGAGAACAATCGACCACTCGCTCGGACTGGAGATTCGATTTCCGTCACATCGGGCAGAGTCCCGTCACTTTTATTCATAAAATCACATTTCTCTTCTTCTCCTGCACTTTTTGAGCATTGGTTAGCGATGGGCTTCGTAAAATTATCAGAAAGAGAAGATGCCAATTCCTTTCCTCCACTTTCACTACGAACCGTCCAGTTGTTTTCTATGGGGAAAGTATAGGGAGCCGAAATTTTCTCTGGTGTGGTGATCGGCAAAGCAGGGACGGAAGACCAATTCTTACCATTCCCCTTTTTCGGTGGACTTTGTGGCAAAAAAGTTGTACGCGAAGTTGACTCATTGTCAGGACTGTTTAGCAATGCCTCCAACAACTGTCTCACTTCTTTCTTTTCCAAAGGACTGGGAGATGAATCCATTTCCTTCAATTCATACGATTAACTGTCGTCTCTAAATCTTCTTATATAAATCTTCACATGGTGGGACAGCATCAGTAAAATCTAGATACACAAACGATAAACGTTTCTCTTAGCATGCAGAATGACATGAATGGATTATCTTTGTACCTGCAATTTACTTTCTTATTTCCCTGGTACATAATAATGACTACATACTGATAGCTATAAATACATAGAGATATTTCTGTATGCATTGTAAGGTACATACAACTATAAGGTAGTATCTGTATGCCAATGAGTATGGAGTTAGTAGAAACAAAAGAATAAACTGCGGGAGAAGTCATTGAGGATATCGATTAGACCCACAGTAATGGGGATAGGAAGATACATTTGCCATTTACTATGCAAATGTACATTTCAAGTATGTGCATATCATGTAATTTTCATGCACACACATACCTAACATTTTCTATATATCATACAATACAATTCTAATGTTACTCACTTTATTGCATGTTGTGTTAATGTAGTACACAACTATAATA
Source organism: Tomocerus mixtus (assembly GCA_034694165.1). Classification (NCBI taxonomy): domain Eukaryota; kingdom Metazoa; phylum Arthropoda; class Collembola; order Entomobryomorpha; family Tomoceridae; genus Tomocerus; species Tomocerus mixtus. The sequence goes on along the minus strand of JAQFYC010002597.1, from coordinate 18,968 downwards.
TTTAGAATAGGTACCAAATAGATAGTATGCTAGTTAGCACAAAAATATGTAAGTAGTAAGCATACCTGTTTTATACCTGAGTACTGAGTACATTAAATAAATACTTATATAACATAATACATACAATAGTACGTGTGAACTTAAAATATTGCACCAATAATAGTTTATGTAAGTTAAAAATTAAATCAGAAAGACTGACTCACCTTTGTAAACTTTCGATCACCATGATTATGTAGTAGTCAGTAAGTTAACTATAGAAGTCCTTCTGATTACTAATTGAATTAGGTCCACTTATTATTATTATTTTCCAATACTCTAGCTAATTGACTTGGTCCATATACTATATACAGATACATGCATACAGAATCAATACAGGTAATTACATGCATCTAACCAAGAATTGTGCTATAAAGGCTGTAGTACAGAATATGCCTATATAATAAAATGCCGACCTGAGTACGCACAATAAAATTGCTGTCTGCAAGTTAGGGTCAGCCGGGTTTCGGTTCCTATGATATATTTGATTGGACTCCGTTTGCGTTTGTGACTTAAAGCTTTATACGATTGTCTTTGGATGTGTTTTTGACTGGAATGGGCAACGCAAAGAGTACTACATTTATTTAGGACTGGAGGCTGATCTTTTACGTCGTATTTTTGTATCCTAATTGGGTTGGGCACGGGTAATTCAACCACAGAAACCCATTTACTCTTTCTGTCTCTGTCTACTATGCTGTCTCTCAGTTTATCTGTACTACCCTACAGCTTGTCTACAAGTAAAGTCAAAATCCGAAGTTGTATAATATTGCTTCACTTTTTGTGTTGTGTCTTGTATTTGTCTATTTTGTGTAGTCTCTAATACGTAAGGTAGCCAAGAAAGAAGGGCAAAGATACTGGCTATATAGGTAATATGAAATGAAATATCTAGCTATGAGTCAGAGTCAAGTCAAGTCAGTCAATAACTGTACTATACAAAACTGCACATGAGGGTATTTGGTATCCAAACACGCTATTCAGGGATACGGAGACGTAAGAATAAGGATACATATCTGTAATGGGATTTCACGCAAGCGACTGAGTGTGCTCGTGCTCCTTTAGAAGGAAGTTAGGGAAAAGCAAGTTACCCTACCGGGTTCTACCCGATCCTTCCGTCATTGCGACCGATTTCATTGCAGTGCAGCAGTATGTGGGTTCTATGTTCCATGCAATGTTCTAAAGAAAGGAGTCGCTCGCTCGTTCCTCTACTTTTGCTACTGAGGACGGGAAGAAAGTTTCAAATACACATACAATACAGCATACAGAAACTGCACATGCACAATTGCACAGCCACAGCATTGTATCAGTGTAATAGTAACAGACCTAAACTAAACTGTGGAATAAGATGTGGAAGTTGGTAAGTATCCTATTCTAAGTATACAAAGGTATAGCTATATAAATAGTACATACATAATATGTAGTGTGTGCTATATGGCATACTATATATATATTTATTTATATAATATATGTTTCTTATAGTTGTATTCTGTGAATATTATTATGCAGCTATTTCGCTTTTTGAATTGAACTGTACTCTTAAAGTTGATTCGCAGACCAAGATGTGTAGAAGACCAGAATGTAGATACGTAGATAGTAGAACCAAAACGGTTTTGGTATTATATCATCGATAATATAGTGTTTTATGATGCCATGCCCATGTGCTACACTTTAAGTGTACCGGCATTTATAATTTTGAATGAAAATGTAAACAGTAAGTGTAACTGGAAAACTAAATTGGATTTGTTAGGTATTGAAATCTATGTATGGAGGTTTTATGAAACATATTGGGATTTGTTCAGATATGGCTCGGTAATAATGCTTGAATGTTGCCTTACTTAGGAATTAGGAAAGTAACCATTTATTACATACTTAGTTGGCTACTTAGTAGATATTTATGTATAAGTATTATGCATGCCATATAAGTACGTAGTTAAGTACCATCTATAACCTTCATATCACCTTTTGCTTAAAAAAATAATTGTCCGCATAAGGGAGACTGGGAAAAGATTTTCCTTAAGTGAAAGTCGCATGGAGCCGAGGAAAGTTGTCTCAACACTGTTAGAACGACAAGCAAAGCAACTTAAGAATCCAAATCGATGCCATACTATGCAGGACTTCCGTCCAAACGACCTTGTGTTTTTCTATAATATATAATAATATAATACAGAAACACTTCTACACAATACGACGTAACAAAAGGAATGAGTAGGTATACTATGGCCATGACGCAGACATTACACTAATACGATACAATTTGAAAACCTTGCTGATGTTGTCTATAAGAAATACGTACCAATATTAAGTCCTACAACAGCTTACCGCTTTAGCTTTATTACACTTCATCCTACAGATTTTATTCTTTAATGCTGCATTTTGGCTTTCCTTTCACTAATAATGAGACAAGATGGTGCAGTAAACCAGAACACTAAACTACAATGTGAAAGTTGGAGTTGGATTGGAATTTTGGAACCATGCTGGGAAATGCTCTATGTCAGCGTGGGGTCTATACTGAAAATCAGTTGGAAGATACCGCATTGTAGCAAAATTTTTAATTCAGCCAACCATTTATAATAAGTATGCCTTGTCCAGACATAGGTTTGGGTGTGATTCCATTGGGATGGAACTTGAAATTATTTTAGGCTGATACAAGTAGCACACATACCTTAAATAACTGCGCAGTATAATTATTTGATTACATGATTACTATTTTATATGTACCTATACTATATTATTACGACTAGATTTCGCAAAGAGACAGAAGGCATTTTATTTACAACGGGATTACCTCCTACGAATAATACGCCTATGCATTTTTCATTTTGTGGTAATGGGAGTGAAAACAGAGAAAGCAACTTGAAGAAAAAAAGGGATATGGATAGAAGGTATAGAATATTTTCAGGGTAATACAAAATGATTCAGCCTTGTAGGCCTGCAGGCATCAGTTACCAATGCAATCCACGAATCCCCTGAACAACTTGTGGTGAAAGTCGGGTCGGTAACAATATTCATAATATCCTAAGCTAGCTGTACTTTTCAATTCTTTTACTTGATTATCCCCTTCGGTACTACAAGATAAAGTCGGTAACAAATATCTTCCTACCAACAGAGAGTTAATTCTGAATTTCTGTCACGTAAGTAGAGCACATTGCATGGCTTGAATTTGAATAAATTATTGACCATCTAACAGGGTCTAAAACTAGCCAAATATAACATGCAAATATGCAATATGAAGCAGCTAAGAAATTACAAGGTTGTTGTATGTTTGACGGGCTTTAAATTTATTCATAGAGCAAACAAAGATCCATTCCTATTGTCAACGGAGATAATTCGTATTCGTAACGCAAAAACTCATTTACAGAAAGACGTACACGCCCATTCTTACAGAATTTTACACTATGTATCAAATATTCACTTGCTCTCTCTTATCGTTAGCATTTAGATTAGGTTATATAGTGTACAAGTACAGCTTAGAATAAGCACCCGCAATTCCAGCGATCGAATTGCAAGTATCAAATACATATATTATTATAATAATATACTTGAATAATTAATTAAAACTACTAACGTATTTACGTATTTCTTCAATTCAATATCTTATGCTCTTATTTATTTATATCAGGTAATCTATATTTGATGACTTCACACAAAGCTACAATTAATTTTATCATTAAAAAGTCATACCAATTGTATGCAACCGTCGAATCAGTCACTTTTTAACTTACACTTGACAAGTAGCAATACCAAAGCATGAGCAGCAGCTGGTATTACGTTTAATGCGAGCAGCATGCAAAGGTCAGCTACCGATCAGATCAGCATAGCTTCTCTTACTTAATTAGTTAGCATTTACTATACACTAATTAGTTAGTACTTTACAGAAAATCGACTCAAATATTTACTTAAAGGTATTAACAATAATGATTGAACACTTTAGAAAGATTGCAAGGGATTATAAATAAATGGCTACGCTTTGGTCTCCATAATGGCATTTCATTTAAAACAGTTAATAAAAGAGTTCTCACTTTTCCAATTTATTGTACAGAGCTAACTGCTTGTACATAAAGAGTCACAAATCTTACCGAGATTACTTAACTCTACATTTTAACAAGTGCGGATGTATTTTCCCTCTGCTTATTTATCTTAAGCGAAAAAGCAAGTATCGTAATCGTATGACTATTGCATTTCATTTAACAGCTATTTTAAACGATTAAGTAATAAATAGAAATCAATTAGAAGAGAACTTATTATAAATGTGATTGAAAGTTTGAAAAGTGTGTAATTGAAATAGGATTTTGAGTGTTGCCCAAAGGAGGCTGTAAGATAGTCGCTGTTGCAAATTATCAGTATGTATCACTTAGTTATGTATTATCATCTAATATTACTATTACTAATATCTACTATGACATCTTATGGTTATGGTTATTTATAAATTATAAATTGATGTAAGCCAAAAGTTACATAATCTTCTCATTAGATTTTCTGTTGTTGCTCGTCCCATCATTATATTATGTACAGTGAAGCAACACTGGCAATTAATTAATTATATTTAAGTAAATACATATCCATTTGTATAATTCCTAGATTAGTTTACGTCAGTTGAGTAAGACTCGTCAGTTCAGTTCACTTCTTTATCTTTGTCCGGGGAGGGTGGCGTCTCCGAGACACTTGACCAGCTTTTCTGATTCTGTCCAGCAAAGCCAGCAACTTGCAGTCGTCGAGCTTTTCGATTGCCGCCCTGGAGGTTGAGAACGACTGACTTTTCCATACCTCCTCCTCCAGTTACAGCTTTGGAAGGAGAGCCCCCCGATCCCGTGGTGGTAGACGTTGAGGATGAAGGTCTCACCGAGCATATGGAAGTAGAAGAAGTTGTTGAGGTGGTAGTAACAGCAGAATTGAAGGGGACTGCTGTAGGAACTGCAGAAAGCGAACAGGTAGTCAATGAAACAGAATTTGGCTGCTCTTGATATTCTCCTCTGCTTGGACTAAGGCTGTTCAAATTTGTGGTATTTGATGTGAGTTCGTCATTGATTTGAAGACTTTCACTGCTTGAAGGCGGGGTGTTAGGCGGCACAGACCAGGTATCTATCTCATCTTGACGTTTTTCACGTGCAGTACGACCAGTTAATTTTTTAGGAACAACACGTCTAACTCCCAATGGTCCAAAATCTCCATCCAATGGCACTGTGTATGCATCTCGAGTAACTTTTCCGCCCTCCTCCTCACCTTCACTAGATATTTGGTCTTCCTCGTTGTCTCCCAGTTCGGGATAGACTCGCAGTTCAATTGCTCTCTCCAGAGTTGTTTTTGCAGATAGAGATCGTTCCAGGAAGAAGGAGCCATTAGCTGATTCATTGGAAGGAGGTGACCAGCTTGTTGCTGAGTAGCCGTAAGAAGATCCAGCGGTAGGAGCTCGTCGCTCCAGTTCGTGTTGCAACCAATCCACAGCAGCACTCCATTTCCTCATCAGATCAGGCGTGGCAGTCATTACTCGGTGAGCCATTCCATTCGGCTCCATTAAATTTGTGACAGATTTAATAAAAAGATATGCTCGTTTAGGGTGACTCGTTTTATTTCGGTGTATGATATCAATTAGTCCATCCTTGTCATCTGGGAACCCTGGAAAACAAGGTATTACATTAGAACAATTCTACCCAGATTGTCATATTTAAATATTCTGTATAGTATTGGGGAAATCGAAACACGTATTTCAGCATGCAATTGTAGTTCCATTCCATACTTTACAAATAAGTATATCGCTTTCGCATACATTACCTTTTACTTTGCCAGTACCTTTGAGGGAATAAGTGATTCGCTTCATTTGCCAAGAATCTTCGATTTTAAGCAAACTGATCAACAACTCAAGGAACGTTTTCAATTCTGGTGTATACGAATAACCGATGTGAGTTAGAATTTCGTAGAGTACGCTACTTGTAAATTCCCAGTTCTCCCAACATAAAAATTGAATAAGGAGAATCGTATCTTCGGATGTTGATGCCTCATCGATTATTTTCTTTATATATGAACTGCATGGTTTAATATGATCGGGTTCTTTCGCCTCTTCCTTTACAATGACTTCCTTCGCTGAGTCGTTGTTTATTACTACTGGTCTTTTAAAGCTATAGGCAAAGCACAAAATATCATTCGGTTAATATCGAACCAATAACGTTTATATACTTATTATGCAGTAATTATTAAAAGATTGTATCTTACTTGTCCCCATAAACACCAATGTAGGCTGACTCTGGCAGTACCATTAATGACTCATTTAAATTTCCTTCATATGGATTAATTTTTACTGGTGCGTCCTTGGGTAATGAAACAAACCGAAATTATTAAAATTCTCCCACTTTTGGATTCGTGTACCATAATATTTAATTGCTAAGAACTTACCTCCATGGCAGAGGAGCATTGGCTGGATACATCGCAAGAACGAATTAAAATAGACACAACTTGATACAACTTGCTTAAATCTGCACACTGATATTTAATTGGTGGGGCGGGACCATCGTCTACAGCAAGAGACATGAAAGCAGATACCACGTCGCTCTGAAAGGAGAAATTCTGGTTACAATCATGGCCATTAGTAAATAGTAATTAAAAGTGAAAATTAAATGAATTGAAATTACATCTAAATCATGAGTAGGCAGTCTTGCCGCTAGCAAATGTCTTTTTTCTTCGTCACCCAAATGAGCATAATTTACAAAAAACGAAAAATACTGAACCAAATGTCGTCCATACTCCGAAACATCACGACGTAACAAGTTTAACACGGCATCTACTATATACTCCCATAATCTTTTATCTGTACTGCGAGCTGTAAAACATTAATAATGGACAAATTATTGCATAAATCACTAATAGGTAAATCTTCAAAAATACCAAAAAGGATTATTTTCTTACATAAAGTAGCCATTGGAATAGAAGGAACATAAACTCCATCATTTTTAGAGAAATGCGCTAAAAAGACAAGAATTTTGGAAAAGGCTTGTCGAACTTCAGAACTAGGACATTCCAGCAAGTATTCGCTGATTCTATGAGTAAAAATGAAAATATTAAAATTAAATATTCTGATTCGTCACAAATTACATTTTATTATATCTATATCCAGGGTATCCAGGCTAATACAGTTAGGGATTATACGTACTAATAAATTTGAATGTAGACGGTTAAGAGAAAGCATCAATTTAATTGAAGCAGGTAAAAATTTCAACAGAAAACACCTAAACACATGGTACCGCATTGAAGGAATATATTAAAAGGAACATCAAATTCGCTAGTGTTTCATACTCAAGGTAAGTCAGACGGACCATTTACTGTGTTTAGGTAACTTTTGTTCACGTATAACTCCCGTAGTGGGGGAGCGAGGATACCGAGGATGTAGAAAGTTTCTTTACCTGCACGGGTCTCGGAATAAAGCATGGGTTGCAAACCAAAATCGAACATTTTTTGAATGCTTCAAATACGGAACGATCACTTCATACCAATCGCTAGCCATTCCTCTAAGAGTCTTCTTCGTTCTAAATCCCACGGAGAATAGGAACTGGGTAGCCATTTGAATACTTAATAGAGCTAACTGATCCAAATCGTCGGACTGAGTAAAAACAGTTATAAACTATAATTTAGCCAGTTAGTACTTCAATATTGTTAATATTTCTAAAATAATGGCACTCACCACTGTTTCTATCGAATGGGCATTAGTAATAGCAAACACATTTGAGCTGACCAATTTTCTAATAAATTGGAAATACTCTATTGAAAATTGAGAGCGAATATGCATAAATTCAACGTTTTGCTTTAAAACGCTCTTTTCAATTAAGGAAGGGATTTTGGGTCTTCTTTCGCTAACTGTTGGAAAAAATGGAATTGAAAATATAATTACAACTTGCACAACTCTTGACCAATTGAAATAGATTTTGATAAGTATATCCTACGTACTCGACATTCCAGTAAATTTGGCAGACAAACTTGCATCAATAACTTCAGTTTGCGTATAAAATAGAATATAAGCATTCCACCATCGTTTTTGACGCCTGAAGCTCATTCTTTTCATCATGTGGTCAAACACCTACGGCAGTAATAATTACGCATTAGTATAAGAGAAATAGGATTATAAGTCTATAATTAAAAAAATAAAAATTGTGGTTAACAACCTCTCCGGAGTAGTCTCCTCCGAAACATTGATTTTTTAACTCTTCGTCATCATCCATACGACATTCCGACACCTCTCCATCATCAAACTTGTACCAACGCCATACTCCATCACTACACCTAAAATCGATAGAATACAGACACTCAGGATACAAAGGCAGCAGTGCATAGCACTAAATAGCAGACACGTGGCTTAATGGGTAGATAGATGTCTAGATGTATTATATTAGACTTACTTGAACGAGATATAAGAATAGTAGTGGCCACCGGAGGCCTGTCCAGAATGTACAACTATTCCAGTTAAGCGATATGAAGTGCATACATTTTGTCCTAGAAGAGCTGCATCGTCTCCGTCTATCATTTCTCCTTCTATTTTGGCTAACCCTGAGACAGTGTACGGTTCCATGTCTAACTCTCGAGGAAATTCGAAATAGTCATTGAATTTTATTGGACACACTCGCTCGTAATCATATTCAAATCGCTTTAACTGTATCGCTAATACTGGTGGCAGCTTCTTAACACAAAGTCTTTTTACTGTTACCACCTATTAAAACAAAAAACATTGTGTAAAATAACAACAGTCATAAATATCAGGGTTTTAATCTCCTGAATACATTTATTATACTTACAAATACAAAGATTACAAACAGTACCTTTTTTTACTAAATATAAATATAAAGAAATGGACTAACCTTTTTATTACAACGTTCACAATGGTAGGCATCAGCCCCTTCTAATAACTCTCCCTTCACATACTGTTCTAATGAGTCTGACAAACTGGAGTGGTTGCGAATGTCGACCGAAATAACTGAAAAAGGTTCTTCTTTTGAATATCTATGAGGACATTCTTTGCAGATTTTTTGATCTGAAAAAAGGCCACCCAAGTTTTTGGAAAGAATTTGCTCTTCCCCCACAGCTTTCATTCCATCGTCAACACTTTCGATGAGACTCATGAAAAACTCAACTGCATCTTGTTGCTCTCTAAGGTTTACAGCCTCCCCTTGAAGTCTGCACATAGAACAGAAAAATCGGTTTATTATTTATGGAGTAAAACTAATCAAGCAACTAAATATGTGAAATATTATCAAAATTCGTATTGTTTTCCCGATATTCTATAATATAAATGTGACCAAGTAAGTCTCAAGAAAGTAAACTGTTAATAAAGATTCGATTAAATTAAGACACATAAAATTTGGACATACCGAAAGTGCTTCCACAATCCGTTAGGGACGTAGTATTGTAATTTAGACAAGGCCAGGTGGCCAAAAATAGATTGAACTTGCTTCAGAATACACACATTGTAGGATTTCCTATCAATAACTGAATCTGGAGCAGTAGTATCTAATGCACTGGGAATAGTAAGGGGCAATAGGCAATCCGAATCTGCACCCGCTACAGCCTCTTCGTTTGATTCTTCCGTTAGATCTGAGTCAGAGGCCTCCACCCCAAGGACCCCTCGTCTAATATTTTCAACCATAAACAACTGCTGAAGCACCGAATTCATATAGCAAGTTGCTCCTGCATTTTTAAGGCCTACAAAACCCCCCATCGGGCGATTTCCAACTGGTGGTATATATTCCCATTCGTTAAGAACTTCGTCACCATCTAAAGAGTCAATTCATCTATCAGTGAAGATACTGAATCCAATGTTTTACAAATTGCTACTAGTACTCACAACCTCAATAAATCTGTAAGTAACTTACCGTTAGAATAATTGAAGAGTTGGGTTAAAATCTCCACTGTTAGTTTCAAATTATGAATACATCCTGTGCATAGGGAAACGACTAGGTCTAGAATTGCGTTTTGCGTTATAGGGGTTGAGCAAATTTGAATTGGAGGTAACGATGGCATTTCTCCAGATCTCTTCAAGGCTGAATGAGCCTTGGACCACGGGAAAACAAATTCTTCCAGAATTTCCTACAAATGAATAATATATTTAATGCCTGCTATATTTTCCATAATTGTATCACATTTTCGTTTCCCAGCGAAGTTGATTGCAATGTGTAATGAAACAAATAAATTATAATTACTCTGATCAATGAAGTACTAGCGCCCTGTGGATCACAACCTAATATGTATTTATTCTCAGGGCTTAAGAAGCAAGTGAGTTCCCGTGCAACACAAATGTGACCCTCCAACAAGTCTTCTTGTATGCATCCTTCTCCGTTAGCTTTAATGTATTCCTACAAAGATTTAAGCAAAAAATAAGTCTTGTCCACATCTATTGTGGTTAATAAATGTAAGAGGAAAAAATTAAGATACAAACCTTTGCTTGCCGTAGCCATTCAATTTCTGTGTTGAGTAGATGTTCATACTTAGGTAAAGGGATACAGAAATTATGAGAATATCTCAATAAGTTACACAGTAAGTGAAAAACATCTCTGGAGTGGTGTGGTAGCTCCCTGACTAGAGTCTGTACTATTTCAAAGAGAAACATTATGAAAAAAGTTAAGACGCTGGAATTTCCCGTGCACTTCGTTGCAATAACAAAGAATTGTTCATTGGCTATGAATCGAACAGTGCGCCCTTGAGTTTCAAAAAGTACTTGTCGGAGGAATCCCTTCCAACTGGGATCCGCTATCATTTGTTCAAGAGCGGATGGATTCAGAACAAAACTCAATGTTAATGTTTCTAAAGCTTCTTCACACACTGCAATGCCATCAAAGATAATTTAATTATTAGTAGGCCAAGATCGATTTGTGTGTATTGATTATCTTGACATGTGCTCATTTCTTACCGGCAATGTCGTCATCGGTAGGCTCTCGGTTGGTCTGATGCTGCTCTGCAGAGAAATAGGATAAGGAACCTAAAGCCGTAGCAGCGGCTAGACGAATAACCAACCGAATGGTTTCAATGTCTGGTAAAATTCCATCGATAGCTGCACTCAGCAGATTTCTTAGGACTTCTATACACATCTCAGAGGAGTTTGATTTAATATAATTATATAATGATAACGATATTCTATCAGCGATTCTTCGTAAAATAACTTCTGTAGAAGGGTTCGGCACAGACGTCACAGCTTCCTTAATAACCCTTAATCGTTCAAGTCCAATATGATTCGCTTCCGTTTCATATCGAATAACTAGATGCGATGTTACCGTCAGAACCGCTTTCGTTAACTTCAAAACGGCGAGGTAAGCAGAGCGCTTTGTTGCTAAATCTGCCAGTGGCATGAAGTTATTCTTCGTAAGCATTTCAACAACCATTCCTGCTCCACCGGATACGAAGAAGATGTGGAGCAACTCCAAAGTCCCGGGGGATTCAGGACCCATTGCAGGAAACAGAAGTGCGTACAACACCTAAATAAAAACAATAAAATAATAGGATTATTTTCTTAAATGTTATATTCTCGAACGAAGGGATTATCAATGGGTTTGTATAGTTAACTGCAAGCCCTACCTCAAGCCTATAAAGCACAAATGCAGGCTCTGCATTGAACAAAAAACTATATGACTTTTTTTCGGTTGCAGTCGCGGTCGAAGGGGCAAGGAAGGCATTTTTCAATGCTCTCCCTGTATGACGACAAGGAGGGAGGACCGACAACAACGTTCTTGCTCCTTCTCGAAGTCTTTCTTCCGCTATATTTGCTCCAAGGCCGCACAGCAAGCACAAAAATTCCATTCGTTTTTCGTCCATGGACATCATCTATGTTACAAACAATTAGGGCATTAGTGCTTAGAGCAATAGGTACCAAGATTTATTCCAAAACATTTTAAGCCTAATAAATAGTAATAACCCTATTTTAATTACCACAGAAGGCAAGGATTCCTCTGCCTCGATATTAGGACCATCCGTTCCTGCTGTAAAATGGTTTGGGGAACCACCAGAGCTCTCTTCACTCGAGTCAGGAGAATTCGTTACATTATTTTGAACAAATTTGGCTTGCATTAACTGTATTTCACAAAATAATCATTCGTTAACCCAATTATATTAATTTTATGGATGTAATTGTCACCTTCTTAAGAAAACAAAATATACCATTTTGTCGCGAAGACCAAATTGGGCAACTGTTCGTCTATCTTCCGACAAATCTATGATTTCTCCGTTATAAAATAAGTCCAGTTTAAAAGCTGAATTTGTCTGAGTATGTTCCTTTAGCTGACGAATTATCTAGAAAATATTTTAATAATTAATTGATATTAATTATAACTTCCTTGGGCGCCTTCCTTCAATTTAACAACATTTGAGAATGATCTAATTACTTGTCTACGAAGTCCAGCTGGAGTTTCATTGTTGTGGGTAAAGATTTCGATATCGTCAAATCCCCGTCCACCTTGACTAGGAAAACGTATGTATATACTGAAGTTTTTACCTCTCGATGCCCTGTAAAATAGTAATTGGCGTTACAAAGTTTCGAAAATATAAGTTAAATGTGTAACAAGTTTTCTCTTGGACAAAAATGTTACCTATATAGAGGAATGAACGCCCGTTCATCTCCATAATCAGAGTCACATTCCACAATATACTCTAGTAACACCCTAAGAACGCGACACATTCTCGTTACTTCTTGGCGGACCCGATTTGTAGAGTCCTTGTCTTTCTCTAGAACCAAAATTGTGTCATAAGAGGCCCTGAGACGATCAGTACAAGAACTGATGAAATCCTCATGGACGTCAACTTGATTGGGCATTAAATTCGGTCCAAGTGCAGTACAAATAGTCCTTAGGAAACCAATAGCTCTAGTAGCCATATCTTCACTGCCTGACAAAATTACTCTCCAAATGTAATCGGTGCCAATAAGCTCCATCTGCCACATAATTTTAATTTCGTACTTAAAATACTTTCAACTGTTTTAATAAGAAAGCTGTAATAACAGTATATTTTATTACGTCGTCCATCAACACGTCTTCTCTCTTGACAAACAACTTTTTATTGCAAACATTCACAGCTTTGAAGAAACGCTCAAAACAGCTATAAATAAAACACAATCCTTATTGAAAACCGGCCACTTTACATTCATTGGTAAGAATCAAAATATTAGCTTTGGTTGGGTATTTACTCCATTCCGCTTTCGGTAAGTAGCGTTGCATCAAAATTCAATATCTTTCTTTCAAAAAAAGGCTGTGTAAATTTTGGGTCTAAGTCAGGGTCGTCTCCCATTAGCTTTGAAAACCATTCAAAGCACATTTCTCGATCCGATGGAAAGGCAGGGGTTTCCGCTAAGCATTGCCAAATCATATTTGCCTGATCTTCACAGAGCCACAATTGACCATCCTAAAAAAGAGATTATATTATTTATTACTAATCTTACTTTATATTCGCCGTCAAATATTTAAGTAGTTTGTAATTTTGTAAGTTGTGCATACCTTTAATAAGAATCTTAAGAATGTAAGTCTCTCTTTGATTTGGTCCAGATGGGAATATCGGCCATCTAGTTTGACGTTGTGAGGATCACAAGCAACTTTTTCTGCAACAATAATTTCAATATATGGCCCTGAATGCAAATGGTACATATATATATATAATGAGTATAACTTCACAAGCATTTTAAGTAGCTTACCTTTAACATGGTTGCGCACATCTTCCATGTATGAGTTCAGAGAGTCACAGACTTTCACTATGAGTTGTCTTTCTTGCTGCATTTTGCCAATGACATGAGGTCGATATATTGCTGAAGCGTTTTTATGATTCGACTGTCCTTCTGGATAGAGTGAGAATATCTCTCTCATATGCTTCATAGCTGGAATTACCCAGACCACATCATGTGCGACTAGTTGATCCATACTTTTGTTAAGCCACTGAAACTTCTGATTGTCTCGTTGCTGTATACAAAATTTTGATCATACAATTATGAAAATGTTATTCGTTTACAAGAGCATAAGGTCAACTTGGTTGATTTAACGAAATGAAGATAAAACAAGCAAAACAGTACATAACCTACATAACCAACATTTTAAAAGTACTTGCCTGAGAGCAACTGTAGTCTAAAACTTTAACGTGGGCTGTTAGTGCTTGATCCATGATTTCCGTGGGCACTTCATTGGAGTGTGCCAAGTTCCAGAAGAGAGTTAAAACTTTGTAAGCCATTACTCCGTCTTTATCGTCTTCAGCAAGTCTTCTAATGAGCTCCAACAGTTTTTCACGCTGTCGTTTATTAGCAGTAGTCCAACTTGCTTGGAAACATTCGAACAGGTGATCTAACTGTTCTGGACTGAAATCCCATGCTAATTTGGCTAACAAATCGTGCACATTTTTCACTATCGCGTCATGTTTGCCCACCTGCAAAACGGAATAATTCTTGTTTAATGCTATTACTATATGAATCCTACCATCGGAAATTGGCTAAGGAACGCAGTAGTAGAGATTAAAAGATCATACTCATCAATGATTTACACGTTGGAAAAATGCAAGGGTTGATATTTTCAAACGTTTACCTGAGCAGCCCAAATGTCATCCAGATCCTTAAGTGTTAAACTCCTTTCTTTAATAATGAACCGAAGTATTTTTTCTAACTTTTCCACATATTGGGGTTGATGAAGGGAATCTCGGAGAACAATCTGGAGAACCTGATTTTCTGCAAACCATTCAGCTATTATCTTGGAGGTCAAATACTCTCCATCTTCCATTCGATAATGATGAGTAGGGTAATGGGATGTCACATTTTGAACGACTTGATTTATTTCATTCAATGCATTCATTTTTCCGTTGAATGAGGAAACCTGCACAATAGTTCAAATCAACATTATACGTAAATGGTAACCCAACTTATTTTTGTAAATCTATGGTAAGAACGGCTGGCACTTTTACAATTTACACCAAAAGCAATAAAAATTTCTAAGATCTAATGTCAGAGAATTGCGAAATCCATATAAGGGAGCGCTTAGAAGTACCTGTAGCATTCGCAGTATCATTCTTAATCTAAATATTTCAAGACTCCTCATTTGTTCT
Source organism: Tomocerus mixtus (assembly GCA_034694165.1). Taxonomy (NCBI): domain Eukaryota; kingdom Metazoa; phylum Arthropoda; class Collembola; order Entomobryomorpha; family Tomoceridae; genus Tomocerus; species Tomocerus mixtus. The sequence continues at coordinate 3,902 of JAQFYC010002597.1, read as the reverse complement.
TCATTGTCTGAAATGCGCCCTTGAATTGACTTCAAATTTCTTATAATACTTGAGATAACATCTGATTTCGCAGTTTCTTTTTTAAGGTCATCGTCGCTAAGATTCTCTAAGAATTGAGGAACCGCGATTAAAATGGGTCCAAAGAACTCCTGAATAGTATGTCGCGTCAAGAACTCGTGGCACTGGGCAAAAGGCTTTATCAGACTATATACAAGGTTGACTTTTAGTGGAGTCGGACTTTGAAATCTTTCAGTTATCATGAAAAAGCCTCCTTGTGAACCAAACCGATTCAGCAAATCGACTAGCCAACCTAGGATCATTACATAACCAAAATAATTAGATTATTATTACATACTGAATACTGATTTTCTGCAGTAAGTAGCTAAAGATTTCCTAATTGATATACCTTTACAAAGTCGTATTTCTGCAGGTCGAGCGAATAATTCATCATCTGCTAGCGGCACTTCTAAAGAATAACTTTCAGGCTGTCGCGAGGCGTTGAAAGTGTGAAATTTGTTTGATGGGTTGAACAAAATTGCCAACAGATCCAACAAAGGATACCAATCCTGTTTAAGTTTTGCAATTATCAAATCCACGAGTCGTTCTGAGTTTTTCAAAATGCATTTATGAATTTCTGGTTTCCAACTGGATACAGCATCGTCAGTTAATATTTTAGTAAATGAAATTGTAAGCCCTTCGCGAAAGAACCTTTGGCAAGGTTCACTTTTGATGTCGAGTCCTGCAATGAAAGAAATACAAATGAAAAGATTAGCAAAATAGTGAGAAAGGGTAACATTCTTAGGCCGGTACAAGTAAATTACTGTTTCAATTAACATCAATTTTTGCTCTTGGGCATTGAGTTTAACTATCTAACTAACAAGTAAATATATTATGCTATTTGCTATATATACACAGGAAAACAGAAACTCCACAAACTTATTTATATTAAAAGATTCCATCTTTGGTATCACTATTTAAACACTACACTGACTACTGGTGACTACACTACTACATTTTTAACTTGTTCAAATAAATCAATTCCAAATGCATTGTGTGACAGGCGATACTATGTCTGGAAGGGCATATTTGTTTCTACAGCCCTTTATCAATAATGCATTACCTCGTCTACAGAGTTGAATAGAAGCTTCCAACAGTATTTCCAGTTGTCCACCTGGAAGGACCGGCACCACCCACCGAGGATTAGAAATCATTTCATCTAATCTACTCATCTCCGCCAAAGGAAATGGGATAAATAGATCTTCGTCGTCATCATTTGCAAGCTGCTCGACGCATTCTATGGATGGAACAGTGCATAGATTCTCCTGATCCTCCCCTTTTGTTTGACTACCTGTAACTATATCCGACATATATTGTTGAGACTGGCCATTGGATTGACTAAACGTGAACTGGTCACATCCAGATTCCACATTTTCTGATATCGGTTCAATAACATTTTCTGATTTCGGTTCTGTGATGGTTTCCATATTCACGGAGACAGGTTCCTGAAAATCACCAACAATTTGTTATAAAATATTTACAAATGACAAAAGTCTCCTCCAACTATTTTAATAAAAGTCAGAAGTTAACCAATTTCAGTGACTTACGTCCTCCTTTTTAACTGATATGTAATCCGACATCGCTAGTTGGATTTATTTGGAAGATACAACTTCTTTCAAAGTAATTCCTGTAAATTGAACAACCTTTCTTTGAAATGGATGTCCACCGAAGTTAATTGTCATCCTTCACTACTGCAATGACTGGCAACATTTGACATATATGCAGAAATTTCATTATTACGTCAATTTCGCGTTGTGTTTGCACTTCCACGATACAACTCCAAACTGAAACAATGACCAAACAAAAACCGACAAATTACTACACATATTCATTATTTTAATTATTTATTATTAGACTAAATATTATTCATAATTCTGCCTGCCAATGCGCCAAGCGCATATTTAAAGGGTAACTAATTTCTATCATTAGATGCCGATGCCACTGCCGATTTTTTCTACGGTTCTCATTCGATTTGCAGCCATCAATCAGTTTTGACTGGGCTTACCATTTATCGACTGCTACTAAATAGAAAAAGTAAAAGTAGTTCAGTGATGTAATTTACCTAAAGACCGACTTTATTTTTAGTTCATGCTTTGCACTATTTTGTTGTCCATAAAAATTGTAAATCTAGCAACCTAAACCACACCACACACAAATTATAATGTCAAATGTGATTACCACAAATGACAAAGTTTACTATTTTATCTTAAATCTTAGATCAGTTTATGACAACGATCAACAATTTACTTGATTAATGTCGGATTAAATATAATCAAAATAGTAAAACAGCAAGAAATAATTTGCAAATTGGCCGACCGATGTAACGTCAAAAAGCGCAGCAGTCGACTATTAATAATTCACTCCAGTTGTATTCGGCAACTTCTTCTCAGTTCGTGGCAATGACCACCGGATATTTATAATTTAGACAAATTAGTAGAATTAGTGAAGAATTTTTTGGGTCACTCACCTGAAAGAATTGAATTTTTATCAAAATACGAATATTAATAAAAATTTCAGGCAAAGCGCTGTATACACTTTTCTGTCTTGTACACACTGTCGTGTCTGTTCTGTTCACTATTCACTACTACTCTAATAATATACATTTATATTACACACAGAAGAATACAACTATTACATACAGCAGCAGTCGTATGTTGTGTGACAGTAGCAGTATATGATATTGTAGCTGTAGTATAGTAATAAATAGTATAGTGTTGTATAGGTGCTGTCTGTTGTTGGTTTGGTTCTCTGTGGTCCGGTACTGCACTTCTACACGCACAGTAGTAGTAGTAGATAGACAAGACACCCACGTTTCTTACTTACTGTACAGTTATTGTAATATTCGTGGGATAGGGATTCCGCTCTGGTTTTATGTTGCATGTTGGCTGGTATTTTATTATTCCTAATCTTTCGGTTTCAATGATGTGTCTCTCTTTTTAGCCGACAGTCACCATAGTCACCGAAAACCGACACATTAGCCCATAACCTCTGCTCTATGACAGCTGAGGAAACTTTTATCAGTCATCATCATTTCTTAACTAAAATATTGACTATTGGCAAGTGACAATCAAACCCTCGAGACAGATGCTCCATTCCACCATCCACAACAAAAAATGACAATGTACAACAATTCAGACGCCGATATTTTTAGGAAATAGTAAATAATACTATTCAAAATGAAATACAAAGCGGTTCTATCGTATGTTTATCATTTATGCCATGCCTATCGAATCCTATAAATACCTACTACCTACTACTTAATTTGTATAGTAACATATAATATTATGTTTTCAAGGGAGTTAGATATATATTATGGTGAGGTGATGCATGATGTTGGTATTTCATTGAGTTTTAGTGCGTCAGAGGTTATACCAATTTGCCCTCCAAGTTTAAATCCTTGACTATCACAGATTTTCGTAGTTCTCGCTTGAGCTATATTCTTGTGCCGGAGGAAAGAGTACCCAAAATACCACCTTAATGCATCCGAGAGTTGGAAACGAAGTCTGTTATCTTGCTGATAAAGATAGATACTCGCAAAATTCTGCAAACAAGCACAACATACAAAGACGAAAGTAGGTTACAGTTCACGACAAGGTGGGTACTGGGTACTAATTAAGAGCCGGTCGTTAAGTGTGAAATAATAGGGCTTTAACACTCGGAGCCTTTTTTCTGGAATAGGCTTAAAATTTCCATTTTCTTTCCAATTTTTACCTTCAAGTTATTTTCACTAACGCGCAACGATTGTCATATACCCGCTTTAAAGTTCGGATTAGTGATCATAATTTCGAATCGGTTTCGATAGATACGAGCCGAAACGATGTATTTATTTTTCGGACGAAGTTTTT
>JAQFYC010002596.1:0-24731 GCA_034694165.1 Tomocerus mixtus | reverse complement strand
ACTTATCTGGGTTTTTTGCCCGCTTTCTGGAGTGACCGGAAGTCAAATTGACATCTTCGTTGTAATCCATTTTAATGGTTATTTTCTATTATTTTCATGGAACAGCTAAGCATGAAAATGCTAATGCATTATAATACGCGCGCCCGGCCTGTGATTGGTTGTTTCTGACTAAGTACGGTTTGGAACAAATCTCATTTCGACTTAGCCTCTTTTGGAAAAAATCTACTACTTTCGCCACTAATTTACACATGACTAAGATTTTTTCGCCACAATCTGAGTACATATCCTTAAAATAGAGCATACAAGGATTACTTTACTGTGGAAATCTCAAAAGTGCCAAAAATTGACTTAGAACTTTTTGGAAATCTGCTCTTCATTTAACCCATGGTGTAATATAAGTGTTTAAATATATAGTACTTATCTTAAAGACAGCTAAAGCTAAATATAATAGTGGACAAAATTAAATTTTTATATGCAGTCTACCAATAATATAGTTTAAAAGTTCTCAAATAAAAATTAAATATAAAGTGATAACGTAGTTAGGTTCGTAATAAATACTCACGGTCCTTCATAGATTTTAATATTATATTCGAACACTAAATTACATAGTAGGTATATGTACTATGTACAATATTAAAAAGAATAAGGATTATCTTGAATACAGCTTATGGAACAAACATCATCACTTTCCTCTTTGACTACATATACTTAGTAGCAAATAAATACATAGAGAAATTAGCTATATTTCATAGGCAATTAATTATAACTGTGCTGTCCATATTTGTGACTGTTCTACATTAAAATTGGTAGACATGACCAAAAATAAGTTTGTGTATATAAATAAATATCATAAGGAGGTATTAAAATAAAATACCGATATAAATTACCAACTTTAGTGAGGTACGAGAATTTCCTAATGCAAACACAATATTATCAAAAATCGGAAGAAAGTAAAATTCGTAGGCGAAAGATTACTAAAAAATATAAGCAAATTTTGCTTATATTATATAATAAATAAATTGTTAACCTTCAGAATTAAGCTTACCTAAAGCTAATTTTCATAGAGTAAATATATACAAGCAATGATACTTTCTGAATCAGTAGTTGTACAAATTCTAAAACGGCATTTTACGTGTGAAAATGCAAAAATGTGCTAGTCTTATTTATTATATATATATAAAAGATGTCTTTTTTGAAAAGAATCTTATTCTATAGTCAGATATGCCAAAGTAAAAGAAAATATCCAAATCCTTACGATGTTAATGAATTTTAATAGTCTAAAGATCTGTTTTTGCATGAATTTAATTGTGACTATGTAAATTGAGACTCAGTTTAGAATATGTGTATCAAATTATTTAGTCCACAGAATTTAGTTGAGATACTTTGTCGAGATTTAATTAAACTAATTTTCAGATAATTGTGAGTTGTATAATATTAATAAGTAATAATAATAAAATATCAATAAGCCTTGAGGCTAAGTCTGAGCGTGACATTACAGACAACTCGGCAGACAGGTAACTGTTGTGTCCTGTTGTTCTTAATAATTAAGTTGCAAGTAATTAACTCGTTCTCTATTTATTACAATTACAATTAGAATAAAGTAAGACTATAAATTATGAAGTGTGTTGTAAAATTATATTGTAGTAGTTTTGTAAATAGTCTGATTCTGATTGTGCCAATATTTTTAAGTGCAAGAACTTGGATTGTGTGGAAGTAAAATACAAGTTACAAGGAGTTGTATAATATATCAATTAAATAAGTTTAGAAGATCTTTTCTATTAATAAAACTTTATTTGTCTTTTCAGGCTTACCATTCAAACTCAAACTCACACCCTCTACTTCAGCATGACACTTCTGTCTCTGTTGACAGAAGTTCTGTCATCAATTTTCCCGAATCGTAGCTTGATTGATTGGTCTCCTTCCATCTCTGGTTCTTTTGTCGTTCTTTGCCTTTTTCAGTTCTTCAACTCCCCAATCATCTAAAACCTACTGCATTTTCTAACCTACATGTAGAATAATTACTAATTAAATACTTATTTACTTAGAGATCCTTATTTCCGTAAACAGCTAAAAAAATATGGAATCTCAGAAACCAACTAAATATAAAAATAATAAAATTGCCCTTACAAACATGTATTGAAAGTATAAACTAGTCTATTAGTTTGCTGACTTTAAATTAGAATTTAATTATCCAGCAATTATGATTCAAAGTTCAGTTTAGGGGAAAATATTATCCATTAGTATTTTTAATTGGAATTTTTTATTGTCTTTTTATGAACCATATTTTTTTGGCTACTTTGGTCTACGAGATTCCATAAATAATTGTAAAATACTATAAAGAATGATTTATATAATCTAATACTAATAGTATATGTATAATATGTAAAACTATGTAGCATTTAGTTTTTATTTTCACCTTAACGACACTTTGTATTTAAAAGTGGTGTTTGCGAATATTTATTTATTGCTACTTTATCATAAAGTTTCCATGTATACTTATAAAAGGCATATTTTACAGAAAAATAGCCATAGGAGTAAACTGTTGATTTTGTCATGATTCGTGATTTAAAAGTTAGGGTAATCATAGATCTAGTTTTTAGCTAAAGCCAAAGGCTGAATTATTAAAAGACCTTAAGAATTTTAGGAAAGAAACTTAGTAAGTATCCAATTCCAACATCTTTTCGTTTTATATAAACCCCGATATTTTACATAATATATAGCTTTATTCAAATAAAAAAGTGTAATTTTTGTTTATATTATTGTAAATATAATTATGATTAAATGTATATCATATCAGCACTTACAAGTACATACCAGAGTTAGGAAATGTAGATTTTTGAAACATTAGGATACGTGGGTATGCATATTCAAAAAAACTCAATTCTTGGATATAAAATTGCGACCATGAATTTTTTGATTGATTTATAGCTTGAATTATTGGTATAAATATATTAGTATGTAAATATAATATGGTTATTGATCTACTTTTTCCTATTTTATTTTTATACTGTGTTTGAAACATCCCCATAAAAGGGCTTATTTATAAACTACTCGTATATACCTAAATCATTCTTTGTAATCTGTCATCTTCTTTAATTTTCAAATTACATTTCTTAATATTCTCCATAGTAAAATTTTACGTTTGAATTTCAATTGAAAATTTGTAATTTAACAAGTAGATTAGTATTTAATACACTGCTGATTTATTTGTAGTAAGTAAATAGTCGTAGAAAACAAGTAGAAACGATTGCTGCAGAAAAAGGTACCTGGAACTTAATAAGCATTTGTGCTATACTTAAAATGGTTTGTTTTATTTTTACAACAGCATAAAAATAATTTTGGCAATTTTGGGTCACCTTCATCCCCTCCTCAAAATTTAGTCTTCGCTAAACCGCAACCTGCTCCTGCAAGTGGGGCTCTGGGAGGTCTCTTTAATTTTAATCGCCTTGTCAATTCAGTATTTGGAGGTTAAGACCCAGCAAGCAACTTAATTTCAAGCAATAAAAATCTTCGAGTCGGTCGTAATTACTTGTAATAAATGTGTACAATATGTCAAAACTATACAATACTTAATAATAGTGTTTGTTAAGAATGTCTGCGTATATGCTGCACTTATTTGAAATTCATCAATTTTTAATGATAGAAAATACTTCGTTGTAAGAAGAACCTGTTTCTGATGAATGGTAGCGATTATATTTATAAATCATATTACTTTAAATAATAAAATGTTGATTTTAACTTTGCACTACTTACAGTTGCATTTATTACTATGTCATACCAGCTTTTGGCAGTTACTTACTTAAAGTTTTCATAAAAATAATTATAAACACAATTGTTCAAATATCTACGGAACAGTATAATATTTTTCTTTAATGGTTGTCTGCGTGTATTTGTCATAAGGCTATGTGTTGTACAACTTTAGATTGTTTAAATATTCTGGAAAAGTATTAACATTATAAGGTTTGGGCCATCTGCATAAATTTTATGAATACAATAAAAAGTGAAACATTTTAAAATCTCCATAAACGATTGATAGTTTTGGTAAAATACAATATTTTACATTAATTTGTAGTCTTGAATAAAAATCAGATTTTACCTTCATCAAATTGTTGTATCGCTTGCATATATTGTCTATTTGAAAAACTGAAATCCAGTATTACTATAATAGCATGTACCATGTAATTTTTATGATAAAAGTTTCACCCCCTAGTTAAAATTTCATGTTAAAATAATTTTTACTAATTTGGCAATAGGAGAAAGCTGTAGCATATATAACACACACCAGTGACATATAGTACACACGTACAGCCTCATATACTGTTAGGTACCTGTTGCCTCTAATAACGTAAACCTACCACCAATAAAGAAAACCCTTGCATTCGCTTACCTACATGTGCTGCCGCTGCGATACTTCAACATTTTCAATTATATAACAATGCTTAGTGTACATACTCATAAGTTAGCATCAAAATAATATGTAAAATAAAAATAAAAATGAATGATGTCTACTCATAATACAACACAATTGCAAAGGTATTCCTTGCAGAATGTCTGATCTTTTAAAAACTATTGTGGAAGAAAATGGCATATAGAATTCTCATGTTTCATAATTTTTACACTTGTTTGTAAAATAAGTACCTATAAAATATCGACTTAACTTCCTGGAAATTGATATTATAAATCAAATTATCTATCAAAATAAAAAATCTAAAAAGTCTGTTAAGTTAATTTAAGGGGTGCTTCCGAGGTAGCAAATATATGTGTTTTCCTTCCATCAGAACATGGAGAACTCAATTAAAATCCGATCAATCCGAGCCACCTAAATTAAGCTTATCTATCAGGGAAGGAAGCAATTTTGTGAATTTCGAACTACAAGTCGTCGAAAACAATCAAAAAAATCAGAAAAATTTTTGCGGGAAAACTTTGGATTTTTTTCTGACGCAATTAAAAATTAATTAAAAAATGGGGGAATCGTGTGTCCCAGCAGAATCTTGTAGGCATCTCCAGAAAAAAATTCAATTTTTTGATTGCCCATTATTGAGTTAGGCCTGATATTCTGAAATGGCAAAACTTTTGTTTAGGAGTTTACAAGGGCATCTACAGAATACAATATCGTCATCCCCAAAATCCTCGTTTATGTCTCGGCAAGTAGTGATATACCATTATTTACCCACTGTCGTTGAGTTAAGTCACAATATTTGATTGTGATGACAATGATGAGATATTATGTTTTTTTCGGATATGAAGAATATGTTATATTGAGTTAAGTATAAGGAAATGAATTCTTTCCAGTTTACCTTTCCTATCTGTGTGAAATATTTACCAAAAAATGCTGAGGGATGGTAATGATAAATAAAAATGAATAGGTAGTTACTAATACTAATAAATAATTAATGAGTTGAACTATTTTAACCGTTTTGTAGGTCAGATCATATAGTTTCTCTCTTTTTCTATGAAAAATGCCACAATGAACACATAAATGCAAACGGGAAGTATTTACGAAAGCATGTTGTTATATACTGATACTTATTCACTTGACATCAATACATATATAACAGGGGATATAAGTTATAGTACAACAATGAAAAGCATTCCGACAAGCCAATAAGACAATTATGTGAAGTACGTCATTGTAATATGACTACTGTCTCTATTTACATTTGATACGACATACTTGTACATAATATTTTATAATTTAATTACGCACATATATTTAATATGTTGATTAATTACAATCACAAACAATTCGAGAGATGAATACATACATGGATTTAGTTATTTATACTTTATAGTCTCACTGACTACTGTAATATAATATTACTACATTTATTTATTTATTTATATCCAGAATACAATAATGGTTAATAGTATATTAATTATATTATACCTAAAGGAACATGTTGACTATATGTATCCCACAACAATTGCAATTTGCATGGCAATGGCAACTCCAATATAACTATATTTCTACGTAACGCATTTATTATTATATTTAATATCGTTTATTTTCCACCCACCCACCTTCACAATTACAATGTATGTATGTATGTATGTATTTATTATGTTATTCAATACACCTGCATGTTATGTACATAATAAAAAACTAGGTATGGTTATTGTTGGTAAATATTTTTCTGTAGTACTATAATCTATAATAAGTATTATGTATTAGTATTCCACATAATATAATGTACTATGTATTAGTAGTATCTATTTATATATTTATTCGTACTCCGTACATACGCACACATATTTACACGAGACATCGACACAGCACACGTTTACACTTTTGCACACACACATTTTCCCAATTCTCACATCAATAACAACAATTTGACAATTTGACAGTACAATGAGAGCAAAAGGGCAGAAAGAAGTTCGATGCAATGAAGTTTAACATCGAATAGATTAATACAAAGACACTGACATTCATACTACACATAAATATTCGCGATATTTTATTAGGGGATGGGGAAAATGCACAAGTAGAGCAACAAGAGTAATAATACATTATATAATAGGAAAATGAACACAAATCTAGGGCAATTAAGTAATAAATTATTTTTGATTTATTATATTTATACTGATATTTGGTATCTTTGTTAAGAAAATTGATAGGGTTAATTTTATACTGTAGCTATGCATTGTCAGTACGTATTTTTTAAGTAATTTATTTATATACTATACATATAGTACATATTTTATGTACCCAGTGTAATTGTAAATTGTAATCAACATGTAGATTGTAGATAGATTGTGCAGGTATAGTGTTTGTAATAATTCGCATAACTTCATTTCCAACCGTAGTGCTTATTTTTCTCATACCCCCATTATAGTACATCTGGTAGTACTATCCTGAAATGCATATGTCTGACTTATGTTTATAAATTTAAAATTTTAGCTCATTCTTAAAAAGTCTACTGGCTTAAGTAACATTAATAAATAGTCAAGAGAAATGATAATTTCTAATATTTGTACTACTACTCTAAGAAGTGAAATCATTTAATAATATCATCACCATTGTTTTTTCAACGTTAATGTGTTTAAAAATTTATTCTAGTGTAATTTTGCTAGCAGCACCAACACCTGTATTAAATAAAAATGACGCAGGTCCTCTGTTCTGTGAGATTCATTGTCGTTAATATTAATCTTTTCATTTTAATTCATCCATATATATAGTACTATTTCCCTTTGATTTTCTATATTTCTAATATTTCCTCATTCCATTATTCTCAGCTAATTGTAATTCATCTCATAATGTTTGTAGGAGAATTAAATTCTGATCAATACATATCAATACGATTCAAAAAGGATTCGGTTACAACGTGCGCACGCTACCTACAGATACCCTTTCGCCTGGTTTTTAGGTTTTTGCTATTTTAATCTCTACTACTAATATAGTACTGATATCAAACACAAAAGGCTAAAAGTGTACCTCAATTTAAATGATTTGGTACACAATGAAATTGAAATAAACTATTATGCTCTGATTATTCCATAATAGATAACTTTATCACTTATGTAAATGTCGAAATATTAGCACCCACTTGTTATACATACATACTTAACCACAAATGAATGGAAAGTTCCTAAAATGAGAAATTCTGTGGCTTCCTATTATATTACTACACAAGTTACTTTGAAATACTATGTATTGTAATACATTATCTACACTTGTATACATTTATTGTAAGCACAATATGTTTTGTTGCAGTTACATAAATATCAATGTACATAATAAGTAATGGTAATTGATAATACTATTTAGGATTTATCTCAGCTTCATATTTATATGTATTTAATACACGTTATGTGCACAGTTAGGTTTCCATGTAACTCATAAATGTGTAATAGTATCTGTAGTGGCTTCGTTTCATTTCGAGTTTAAATATTACCTACTAAATATATTCACTACATAAATAGCTAATATATTATTTCTACAAATATTCGCATAATTACGTAACTTAATTAGTAACATATGGCCTAAAATCTCTGCCAGTAATTTATTTTCTATTTAATATAATGAAGAGATCTTTCGACGCATTGAAAACAATGTTTATTAGCATTTTCTATTTTATTTATACATTTGTATTTGTATATAGCAATGCCCTTATAATAATTATTGGTTAGGTTAGGATGGTCCTCAGACCCATTTAAATCAACAATTTATCCATGTCTGTATGTATTTCCGTTTACTTACATAATTAAATATATTGTAGTAGTAGTACCATACATAATGTAACAGTTTATAGAGAAAATAATAGAAAGAACCCAAGTAGCCTTTACATTCAACATTTTACACTAGAAAATATTATTAATAATCTAAACACAGAGAAGGCTAAGGCTATAAGGCAAGGTAATTGATTAATCGCAGTATTAACAATGAACACTGTAACAATGCGAGGAATCTAATGTAGCTAATCATCAGTATGTACTTTAATACTATTTTAAACCAACGTTCATTTTTCCACTATTACAATTTTAGGTGTCTAAATTAAAATGCACAATTAAAAAAATTACATTGGGAAATTTAATACAACGTCCTACATAAAGGCACACAATACATTATTCAAAAAATTAAATTTGGCAATAACAATAAACAACTTGGAATTGAATACAAGTGTCATTTCCATTTAATAATCACTGGCTTCTACTTTTATGAACATAAACGGTTAAATTTAAAATTAGTAAATTGATAATAGTGGGAAAGTGGAAGTCGGTTTACAACAGGAAAAGTTTACCAACAGATTCAACTACATTCTTGCATTTTTTGGAATTTTTCGTCATTATTAAATATTAGATAACGTTAATTAATTTTAACAAGTTTAGTCGCATATACGTACGCACGTATGTATTTACAGATATTTTTCACTGGCTAATTGAACATTTACAGTTACAGCACAACAATAGTTATTAGATAACATGTTATGTTAACTAATGACAATATTAGTTTTTATTATGGTTAGTAATGATAATAAGTATGAATTATTGCTTCACAACTGCATAATGTTTCTCGTAGCATCATCTCCATTGCCTATTGCAGTGTCCAGTCCTTCTGTCAAATGTTTCTGTACGTTAAAAGGTACATTATAATTATAATAAAAGGTTAGTTATGTATAGTATAACATGTCAAGGTAAATTTAACGGCAGTATTATGTTTATTAAGTTAAACCTCTGATATCGCACAGTTTTGTTTTGTTTTCCTTATCATTATATTTACTATACATACACTTACTGAAAGTTTAGTTAGTGTTTTTGTTTGCTGCAGTAAATCCTAGTAAATACATTCTGTAATATTGACAATTTCATATTCCGTCATGTTTTACTAGTTATTTTATGTTATGTTATGTTAATGTAGTGTAATGCTCTATATTTATGTATGTATATATGTAGCAGTACTTATTACGTCCACGCTTTTGTAAATTGATGAAGATATTGATCGATTGAACTTAATTAGTTAGTTGAATGTCTGTAGGTAAATGTTAGAAGTTTATCACATTGAAAGTTAGCATTCTACTGTCATATTTCTTGTCAAATTATAGAAATACAATTGTCAGTCAAGTAACTATCGTCATACAGTACATGTAAATATGTATTCAGTACAATTTTGTCTTTTCCTTTGTCCTCTGTGTAATAAAGTAACATAAAGTCATCTACTATATTTCCCTCGTTTTTGTAAATTGCTTAACAAAATAGAATTTCAAAATTTTATCAATTTCGGTTCTGTATTTGAAAAGCATGTTTCTTTTTATAGATCTTTCGCCACAAAGTATATCTGTTTCTGTAGTACTTAAATAGGTAAAGCTAAAACGAAAAGGGAATAGTTTCAGGTTCCTTTAATTATGTATCCAAATAAGGAAAGTAGCTCATTTCTCAACGTGAATATGCACATAATAATGGGCTGGCACTGGAATGGCATTGCCTTGCTCTGCTACGTTATCTAAAGCTCTTCGTGGCACTTTCAAGACGAATGAATTCAAAATTGAAGTATAATAAAATAACTAAGTATTCTATAGTATAGTGTCTAGTGTTTGTAGACAGTAACAGTAGCAGTATAGAATAGCTACCAGCTAACTAACTAAGCTATTTCATTCCTTCAGAAGCTAAAGCTACAGCTACGGTCTACAGACACAAGACACGCTTACATTACAAGTAGGTATATTATTACATCCAACAATTTTCAACCAACAAGTTTCACATATGTAACGTAAGGAAGTATATTATACAGATATATGCATATAGAATCTATTTATTATGTATGTATAATATGTACCATATATAGAGATAGATATAAATAGGTGGATAGTTGGAGTAGTCAGTAGTAAGCGTAAAGAGGGTAAGGAGAAAGTGGAGCAGCCTAATTGGGAAAGTATAAGTAAAACTGGCTTGGCTTGGTTTGGCTTGGCTTTCTCCTCGCAGGTCTTCTTGCAACAGTTCAGTCCCTTGTTGCTTACTTACTTACGAATTTGGAAAGTGGATGGGTTTTTCGTAGCTGAGCAAAGCAAGAGTAAGAGAAGAAGGAGGTCGATGTCGTTCCTGCCTGCCTTCCTTCGTATTCGTGTTCATGAACATCCACTCACTCACTTTCTCTACTATCCTAATATTATATCCACTAGTTTAAGTACTTACGCTAGTTACTACTACTACTATACACTAGATCTATACAGTAGATAAATAGTGAGCCAAAAGACTTAGTTAGATAGATAGAGCAGAACAGAACAGAACACAAGATTCTATTTCTATAGTTATATCTGTGCAAGTACAGTTTTCGATTTCCCTGATCTGACACTTTGGAAAACAAGTTTGCTATGTATTGCTTGCTCTTGCTATCTGTATTGCTATTGCTAGTGTTTTGCATTGATATGAACTACCTCAACTGTAATACACTCATTTTCACATCTCTCCCTTAGTTCCTTTCACATTCACAACTAATCTCTGCCGCTATTCACTATTCACTATTCACTATGTTGTCTGTCTGTAGTCTCTACGAATATATATAGACTTTCTAAGCAAAGGAACATAATATCTAGAATTATATTTCACGTGACGTACCTACATACTTAGGTTAGGTTGCTTTGGGTTTTAGTTTTAGGTATGTAACATAAATTGCTGAAGGGGAAATGGTAAATAAGTAGTACATAAATACATAGAATACTGTGGGATAGTCATCCAGGCCAGGCCAGGATAGAGAAGTGGCAGAGATAATGAATGCCGAATGCCATGTCGTGTGGTAATCTTATATATAATTTCTGCTTGTTAGGCTAAAGACTACAGAGAACGACTCCCATATCTACTTACTTATTTGTCCCTGTTATAATTAGGAATTCTCTTTTATAGGAGGGAAGATTAGTTTATATTTTATATCTATACTTTCCCATTAATCTAATACAGTACAAGGAATAGAGTAGCTATGTAAGCTACAGTATATTATGTACAGACCAGACTATGTAGTGTGTTACACGGAGAATAGACAGATCGCTGGAATGGAATGGCTTCCAATTTCCCTTGCTTTTTGAACGTAAGTTTGTGTGATTATTGCATGAGCTCCATCCAACTCCAACTACTTACTTAAATATGTACCTACTTCCATATCTCTTTCCACTTTCTCTTTTTCTATCTCTCACACAAAACATTGTGCTGTATGCTGTATCTGTATTGTAGGTAAATAGGTAGTTGGTACGTTACGAGTAAGATTCACAAGTACAAATATAACTGCAACCTTACATAGTAAGTAAGTTATGTTATAATGTACAGTACACTTACACAATTCCTTTTACTTCCCTCTCCTCACGTCACAGTCAATCTTAAATGAGCAGAATAGCCCAACAAAACAATACAGTACAGTTCAGTACAGTAGGACACATGAATTTATATTATCAGAGTCGACTGCTGCAGGATAATTTCCTTCTATTCTGCAGATTCCGTCTAGATATCTGTGTTTCTCATACATATATTATTGTAGTAGTACAACAGTACACACTACACACCATCCTTCACTAAGCTATTGAGAATTTTGTCTTCCAAGGTAATTTATTAATGTATGCATGAAATGTCGCCAGTTCGCCCTTACTAGTCAAACCACGACAGAGACAGAGACTCAAACAATACGCTATGTACTGTCTGTACTTCCTGCATAGGAATTTTATCAACATACCTCAGTGTACTAGATAGATAGACAGACGATATTTTAGTTCAGCATTCTTCATTCAATTCTGCTTTATGAGATGAGCTCAGAAGAGAGGAAAATGCAGCTGATACTCTGCTCTACAGTCTACAACTAATGTCAATTCATTATTAGCTAACTCAGCTCAGATAATAAAGTTCATCACACCAGATCACACCAGACCAGACCACATAATAATATGTGTAGAGCTAGATCTATAAATATTAACTCTCTTGAATTACAATCTACTTAAGCCAGTCATTCGCCATCATTAAAGTCACATTATACATACAGTAGTAGGTAGGTGCTATTTAGAGTCTGGATACTATAGGGACCTAGCTATGCCTTAATAAAGAGTAGGTCTATCTGTAGGTAGGCACCACACATTACTATGTATGACAAATAGTTGAGTTCCTGATTAGAAAATGAAAGGTGTTCTATGGTACAGGGATATTCATTTCTGTTGCCCCGAAATTCGGGGTACTCAGTATTTGTACTTTGTGATTCCCAAGAAAAAGAGCATTCGTTAATTATTTACTTTCTCGATAATGTGTTTTAAGATTTCCTTTTTGCTATAACTATTTATCATTAGGTTTGCGTTTCTCATATGTATGTACAAATATTTTTGTCCCTGCATGTTTTCCATTTTAATAAAAACTTGTTTTAATTTACAAATTAGAAGTAAGTGGAAATCTGCTCTAAATAGTACAAATGTAATTCTTAATGGTTGAATGAAGATAAAATATTTAAATATCAATGTCTACTTGCTTACAAATTTAAAAAGTTTATACATGCAATAGTTAGACACCGATATTTTTAATTTCAAATTTTCATTTAATATTCTAATATCTGTATGTAGGTTAATTAATTGTTAAATATGCATTGCAAGTTTTCGGTCAGGCAGGAAATTATAGCACATACATTACAAATGTTATAATGTCGAATATTTGCTTGAAAATTAACACTGCATTTGAATATTATGTGGGACAGGACACAAGAAAGAAATAGGACTTTACATTACTGTATGTAATGATGACTGTTTACTATTCGTAGACATTACCTAGGTCGGTAATTAGTTCAAAGGTGTTGTGATAGTTGGCTGTGGCTCTGACATTTGAATACTAAACATATGTTAACATATGAAACTGGCACTGATTCTCATTCAATCTGACTTTGTGTACTTTAGCACCCACAACATTTGCATACAGTGCAGTTGTGTGCATGGAATAACCAAACAAGGAGAGTAGACCAGACCACAAAATTATCTGTACATTTCTTTTTTGCCCTCAGAAATCCTATTTGTCTTCGTAACCGTTTACATTCCTATCCTTCCCAGATAAAATACCTGCATGAATTATTATATACTGATACCTGCATGAAAAACCGGAGAAAGCACTCAACTTTCTTGTACTGAAGATCAGAAACATACATACAGACACAATACATAGAGGTAGAATGATCTATTTTTGCATTTCTCTGGTTTGGTTTGGTTTGACTGAAGTGAAGTGCAGATTGGTTACTGTTGGCGTTGGTGTGTTTTCCCTAATATTTATGTTATTTGTATTCACATTGGAATTGGCACTGTATTATTTTGTTAGATTCTGGTAGCTATTTCACTATTTCTAGTTCTATTTAGTTCACTAGGGTATCATCATCATCTTTTACCACTTACACACCGTGTCTGTTTGAAATGAATCTGTTGTATAGTGTGGATTGTGGATGTATCATTTTATGTTCATATGGAGCATGTACAAACATGTATGTAGATATTATATTCAGCAGTGAATATCAATATCAATAGAAATAGAATAGCATGACAGGATGAGCCTAGCCGGGAAGAAAGGGAGGACGGACAAACAGGAGCTTTCATCCACAACCAGAAGGAGCATAAATCACAAATAGTGACTTTGATCTCTCGGCGAATATTTTTATCTGTCGGTTCTCTCCTCAGAACTAATATTTTCTCCATTAATCGTAAGTATGAAGGAAAGGAAATGGAATGTTCTTACAAATTCTCAGTAGGAGACCTGATGTGATGTGATGTGATGTGATGATCTGTGTGAACAGCTAACACATCTACATATTATGTATGTATGTATAGGAATAGGTACTGATGTTCTACGTACGTCTACGTAAGGCAGCCACCTCAAGTCAAGTCAAGTGAGATTCAACCAGCAAACCAACTATCATATGTATTCTACATACAAACTTATCTTCCTGCCATCACTCTGCCTACATTTTATATATTAACATATTACACATATTTCACATATGCCTACGTATTTATGTACGATATTATGTTATAGTAGCAACGCTACACGTACGAAGTGTGAAAGAAATTGAGCTTAGCTCTACCATATTTGATTCAGGTCTATTCGTCTGTGGAAATATCACAGGATATCTAACACGAGGAGCATTGCGAATATGCTCTAGCCAAAGAAAGATTATATGTCCATATTCAAGTGGATTTTAAAGGATTTTAACTTTACAGTTTTCTATATGTGCTTATGGAGAAATACGGTATTAATGCTTACGGAGAATAAAAATGTAAAATGAACACATCATTTTATTATGGAACGAGGTAGATGTGGATATTATTGCATTTTCAATGTTTTTAGTTCATTGTTGGGTTTACTGGAATACTCATGCTAAACGATTACTGTTTTCTTTGCTCTACTATTGCATTTTGCATACGTTTAGGTATAAACAAAGCTGGAATTCTTGTTGAAATTATTGAAATAATATTGATTTTGGAGCGTTAATAGGATTCTCTGTGGTGAATTAGTTTATGATACGTCAATTACACTATTTGTTAACATTATTGTAATTAGCGTACCTATAATTGGTGTAATTAGTAAGTTATCATTCGTATTTAATTTAATGGAAAACTTGTAGGTTGTCATAGACAATGAAAGTGATCTTCTAGTGCATACTATTTATGTGTCATACATAATTGTAGTTATGTAGTGGATTAACATATTGCTTAAGTAGTTTCTCTTGTCATTGTCATTGTTCTGTCAAGTCAATTTGGTTATTAAGTGTGTCTTGGTTAAATATTTCCTACTTGTCATAAATGTCCAATATTAGGTCATATTACAGTTAGTTATGGTATTTATTAGCATTACATTATAATTAATATTACAGATATTGCGATAATGCATACATAAATAGCGTCATATTAAATTACGCTGAATCACGCTAAAATGCTCGCTTTGCATGGAATTCGTTATAATCTTCTCGCATGTAAACATTTTATTTACACACAAGATTTCATTTCTAAATATTATGTAATATGTATTCTCTACACTCTACACTACACAATACAGTACACTGATAATCTATCTACAGATATCTATCTAAATCCTACATACTACATACTACTACTAATATCTGTAATCTGTATATTACAATGGATGTAATGAGCTACCCTACAGTAGATACTATAACGGCTACGCTTATGTAAGTACTTAATATATTCTATTATGTATATTCCACAATATTACACTAGCTATATGTATTTTCCTATATTTTGCTATTATTTACGTAATTGAATCTGAATTACTTTCTCATAAAGTGTTGGCTTTGCATTATTAATTAATGCTAACAATTGATTTGTCCATTTCACTCCCTGTGAGCACTGGCACTAACTTCTACACTTTTCCATACAAGTGTTTCTCTATTAGTCTAGAACGTGTCTCGGAAATTGGCTCATAGGTCGCGAAATAAATGTCACCCAAAAATTACTATTATATCTAACAATAATTATAATTATTCGTACTATTTATATACGTAATAAGTCTTAAGGTATCCCGCTATAAAGTCGATGTAATTTTTGTTTTAATGGTTTGGTTTGGTTTGGTTTGATTGCTTCTGCTTAATATAAACCACGAAGATTTGCAATTTACTTTGCTTTGCATGCGAGTCTGTTTGGATTTAGTTTGGTTACGATTACGTCTATGTTACGCAAGGTTTTTGTTTTATTTCTCTCCTTACTTTTCCACTACATTCTACATAATATATTGTATTGTAAATACGCTGATAGTACGGAACTTACACTTGCATTACATATACATTCGAATCTTGTACATTTTCATCAATAATATAGTTTCTCTAAATCAATTTTGTAACTATAAACTTTTAAAAACCTGGAATGTATCTACTGATTCGGATATTGATAATTCCTAAGTACTATATACTATAATATAATGCATATTATGCTATTTAATGTAATATTTATGCAAACTAACAGAGAAAGTATATCGGGGTAGCAAAAACATTCAATTTTAAATAAAGACTTTGATTGTTGCCACTGCAATGATTATGTATGGCTTTGTGTTACGTATTGTTGATTTGATTTCTTAGGCATTCTATATAATATGTATGTATGTATGTAAATGGATATTTAAATTTAGAATAATATTGGTATTTACTAAAGATTTATATAATATTGCACATTGCTATATGATCCGGGAATGAATGAATATATATATATGAATTTGAATCACTTCGTTCCGTTCCCAACCGTATACTGCAATGTACAGTGTATTTCTGCCTGTAGTAAATAGGTATACATTTTACAAATATATTATTGAATAAAATCAATTACGGAACAATCAGATCATTTAGCAAAGGTAAAGGCTTTTATGTATAATATATGTATGTATATGTATTTCACATAATATAATTATGTGTTTGTGTATATTATATTAACTGGAGTAACAATTTTGGTTATATCTGTAATATTGGTATGTATTATTAATAACTTGGTTGAATTCTAGCTAATTATGAATTAGGAAGCAGATTTTAATTAAGCCAAGCAAACCTTGATCTTTCCTTTTGGTTGATTTTGATTACATATAAATATGTATGTATAGGTATGTAAGTATCTGAATGTAATGTAATGTATGTATTACTAGTGTATAGTCTTATCTTTAGTCTTCCATGGGTATCAGCCAGCTGAATTGATTTGATAGGATTTTAACTCTGCATCTGTTTATTTATATTTAGCTATTTCATTTGTTTCTGATCTGATCCAATTTTTTAGTATATTAAGTAGGTTAAGGTAATAAATTACTTTGTTTTCTGTATCATGTAGTTAAAATCTATTCCCTTCACTGTTCCACTGATTGGCATGATTTTTGTTACAATTTACAATTATTCATAGATAATAGTTGATTTGATTAATGAAGTATTTTTTCATTGGCTGGTATTTTATGTCCATTGCTCTTTCTTGGCAAAAGTATCCTTTTCATATTAATTTGAATATCTACACTATTTACTGTATATACAGTACAATACTCCCAATTAATATCTGCCATAAGGATCTATCATTTTAAATACCAATAATTTTGCTTTCACAATTATCATTTTGGGTTCTGTGTTGTGCCTATAAAATAATTAATTTAGTTTTCCATGTGTTGTGCATGTGAATATTATTTTGCAAATAATAAATATTTTGTAGGTATTTAACGTTTGGACAATGTGTTTTTGCTCTTTTAGGTACAATTTGCTAGGGTATTCTATACACAGTTCTATTTTTGTGTATTGGACTACATAAAATATGTGTAATACCTATTTTTCTAGGTATGAATATGATTTTGAACTTGAACTCAATCATTTCGGATATTTTTCTGTTAGGTATGTCTATAATATGATTATAAATTGTGAATTTATTTTCTTAACATCTTTGTAATAGGATATTTGGTTATTTAGTTAGCGTTATCATTTAGTTAGTAGTCAGTTACAGTTTTACTTACTTTACAGTTAGGTAAAGGTAGGTATGAATAATGTAGTTATGTACTGTTGATTGGTTGATTTGGTTGGTATTGGTTTTCTTGATTGATTGAATGACTAAATTCGAATGTAGTAAGTATGTACAATATTATGACTCTTAGTTTCCTATCCCTAAGTAACTCGCAACCATTGTGATCAAAATAACACAGAGAATCAGCAGACACACCATGATCATGATCTTCTTCTGCAATAGACAAACAAAAACACATCTGGTTAGAATTCAGTTCAACATCAACATCAACAGATTGCATTTTCTTATACTAATAATGCACATATATAGTTTTATACGAATACTTATAGTTGCTCTAGTTTTATTACACATCTCTAAGCATAGCTTATTTACAACTTATACTACATATACTTTCTAAACTACAAATACTACATTTACCATTTACAGCAACAGTCGGGCCAAGCCAAGCCATGCCAAGTCAAGCCTTTACATTCGCATTACACATTCATCTATTTTCTCATGAATTATAGAGAGAAAGGGATGGAGGAAGAGAGAAAGCGAAAGAGCAAGAGGCACACACTTTAACTATCGCCTTTCACTTCACTTCACATGAGAACCTTTGGGAAAGTGCCAAAAACACAATCCAAACACTCGTAAAATATGTTCACTCCTCTTAACTTACTCAAATTGTCTACCACCATACTTAAATACATAAGCAGCTATACCTACTTTAAACAGTTACTCAGATACCTATATAAATATGCAATATATGTGTAACGTACAGTACAATATTCAATATAGTCATTCATAAATGTGCACAAGCAAAGAGAAAGCAACGTTTAATATTACAAAGAGAAAGCATTTTGGTTCTTCGAGTATTTGAGTGCCGTCCATCCGAAAATAATTCAATTGACAGTGAAATAAACCACAACGTAGCAGTTGAAGCCTAAAAAGTCAAAGGTCATCGACTTCTCGTGGAATCGATAAGGGAAGCAACAATTGAGGCATATACTGTAGGTATTATGAATATTAAGGGATTTTAACTTTTGCTAATTATTATCTTCAACACCGAGAAACGTTTCCTGGAACGCTGTAACTTTCGAACCGTTCAACAATTTTGGATTTTGTTTTCAAAATTTGATTGTTTAAACGAAGTTCTACTTTTTTAGCCAAATCAGACCACAGATGTCAATTCGGATGTGTCTCAAGTAGTGGTACAAATATACTTTTCAGATTCCCAATAAAAATCGACGATTTCCAATTGTTACTATTTTTATATTTGCCATCAAATTTTTGGAAAGCGCTCCAGTAGGAAAAGCAAATTAGTATTATGTAGATTATGTGACTACATACTACACGAGCATATTTTATGATTTATCGATTCTGAAGACAATTGACTGAACTTTTTACCTTCCCGTTAACATGCACGTAGGAGAGGAAAGTAGGTAAACGTAACTGAGCAACAAAATCACAAAGGACTGAAGGAGTCAAAGGACAGACATTGATTGGTGGGAAGTGGGAAGGCACTTTACGTAACGGCAAGTCAAAATGCTATGCACATCCATCGTCAACGAGAAAAGCATGCAAACTTATCCGCAGATTCGAACGTACAATTTCCGTAAAAATCTATCTTCCTGTTGTGCTGACGCTGACGCTGACTCTTGATCCATTCTCTGAACTTTCTGTCGCTGCAGATATGGAGAACAACTTTGAGCCTGCTTATCTGACTGCTATAGAGCATAACATAGTAAATGGCAATATGACAGTCCCCTACATAATCTAATCTATTTCTCTTTTGCTAACAGTAGCTCACTTATGCAGTTATTGTAGAACGAGTATTTATCTAACACATAGTGCACTTTGTTCGATTTCCAATACCCATCAACTATCTATGTATGTAAGCAGTAGTTCAAAAATTTTAACCTTCCTTCGAAGCATTTCCAATATTAAAAGTTAGACACTTGCTTAAATGTCTAATAAAAACATCGAAAGATATCCTAAATCCACAAGAATGTTTTTTCACATTAATAAATTCCAATCACAGGTAATTATTTGTATTTTACAAAATAACTTGAGAAATTAAAACAAACAATATAATACAATGATTTAGCAAATGGTTCACTACTCCAAAGATTTCTGAAAGCTTCAATGACAAAATTATATTTTTTAAATTGAAACTTACGGTAAGTGGGGTATCATTGGAAAGCTGTTGACGAAAAGAATCCAAATATGAGGCAACATGAGATTTTGTGATAATTCAGTGCTAAATGGCTCCAGTATGCCATTTAAACTATTTTTGCTAATAAAACTGGTAGTTTAGTGACCCTATTTAGCTCAACCTCTTGGTTACATCCGTTTTGAAATGGTTTATCTCTACCTAGCACGTCTCTGTAAAAAACCTGCAAAACTGGGGCTTCCATAAGAGCAGGATCTTCAGAGACAAATTGCAATGCAACCTAGAGTATTTTCCCACCAACGCAATGCCGATTTATAGATTGAGGCGAAATGACATTTATCCTAAATCTTTGCTTCCAAAATAGCTGGAATACATGTGATTGTGCTCTTGCGGCGCTAATCTGAACTCTGCTTGTTTGTTTTATCTTTTTATATATACTTTACTTTAATTTTTTATTTTCAAAAATGCGTTTGAGTATTTTGGATAAAAATTGATGTAAATGTTTGTAACTTTTATGGGACACGGGAATCTGCAGATTTCGGAAATGATATTCAGTTAAAACATTTTTTAAGCATGAAAACAAATATATGGGCGGCTGAGAGTCACGCGAGCGATATCCTATATGTGCCTATTGTATGGCTTTTGCATTGCAAGGATCCGACAAGAGGTTTCAGGTTGCTCAAATTAAACCTCACCCTTTATCTTATCCTTATAGCTCCTACTTGAAAAAGTGTTGCGATTTGCCTTTCATGAAAGCAATGTTATAATATGGTAATACATGGAATACAACATACTACTAGGAAATAATGGCTTAACATTTTACCATGAAGAAATATTACTTTTCAGATGTCTACTGTCTACATGTCACTACTTAGAAAGATATTCTGCAAATTTATAATGCACTGATTAATTGAAGGACGGAAATGCAAATTAGCCCACTACCATGGAACAATTGAAGCGAAAACTAACACTCTAATCAGATTCAACAGAATAAAGTGTATGGTAGTTGCACTTTCTATAAAAGTCTGTAATTTATCGCAATCTTTCCGTCGATAAATCCTATATATAGAGAAATGAAGTGACATTGGACTATTATTACATACTTTTAATAGTCGCCAACAGGCCAGACTAGGAATTACAATACACTAGAATAAATCCTAATGGTATTAAGTACTACACTATCTGTATTATAACATCGAGGTAGTAAAACTTACTATAAGCCATATTAGTGTATAGGAAATTCATAGGAAGATAAATAAATAAAATGTAAAAGGAAGAAGAATGGCTAAATGAGGAATGAAACTGCTTTCACTTATCTCAAGTACACTATGAATACGCACTAAAAACTCCATGGCCCGTGCCTTTAATCACCAAAGAAAAGACATTCAACAGCCGCTACGATATTAGCTTCCTTATATTTATAGAAGCTATATAATTTCTGCAGATATTATAGTAAGTAGATTTCCATAGTATATTCATAATAGCTATATGTACTGTAGATAGTCTAGTACTAGTACAGATAAGAGGGTTAGTCGGCTATGCTATAAGTACTAAAACTTCAAAGGCAAAACCTGAAAACTTCAGTTATCATTCTCTTGATCTTTGAGCTAAGGATATAGACAATAGACACCGTTTTAGATAGGAAATAGGAATAGCTATGTAATGTATGAAGTACTAGTAGTGAGTCTATTATTAGCTGTGAAAGCATTAAAAGAGAAAGAAAAGGAGTTCCCAATGATTCCAATTCAAGTGACAGTCAGCCGCTGCCGTCTTTAAATTGTCTGTCAGAGGATTACCAGAGAACAAAGTTAATGTGAGAGGGATGGGAGTCAGAGTTACACTAACTTTCCCTTTGAAATCCCTTTTTATACACTTACATTCAAAATATAAGTGTCTGTAATTTCTCTATCACTTTTAATCTCGTTGAAGTAAGTCTAAGTGGATCTCGTGAACGAGTCCACAAAAGAATTGCAACGGATTCACTAAATAAAAGAAAGAGATTCTCCATACCGAAACGATAGGACATGAAATGACCTACAAAATCTGAAACGACAGACACAAAACTTTTGACTTCCAGCTCAATTGTGCTTGCAAAGACATTGTATGTCATTTCCTGTCAACAACGTTTCGATTATACGAATATGGAATAGGAAAAGCTGTAGGACATTATTATCGTTACACAGAAATTCTCAAAAGTTTTCGTCTCCAATGTAATAATTCTACAAGAAGTTCCGCTTCCTTAATTTATATCCTATGTAAACTTATCTAGTTTAATAAATGTAGCTTCCAAAATATAAACGAGCTACCTCCTTGCATCTGCAATGACGTAGTGTAGGTAATGTACTAACATTAGCTCTATAATAAATATCGATTTTAAAATCGAGCAATTCCGCATTTGAAAGAATACATACTATATTGAGCTACATACAGCAACAGCAAGATGAAAATAAAAAATGGACACAGGTTAATCACGTTGAATGTGGTCTATAAATTGTACTGTAGATAGAAAGATAGATAGATTGTGAGAATACATAGATAGGTTAACGCAAATTATATATGACAGTCTTGTAATTGGGTTATTTAGCGAGCGTGTTTAAAAATTTAGTGAATGTGACAATTGGATATGATATTATGAGAAGAATGGCTACCGTAGTACTAGTACCATCTTTTCCCATCTAAAGCCATGAAACTGGGATAAAAATAAACATTGCCTGATCTGGTTTGGTTTGGTGTACAATATTCTCTTAAAGGGAAAGTGAGCCAGTTTTTACTAACCTAAAAGACGAGCCTGGCAGAAATAGAGAAGAGTGCGAAAATGGGAAGAAATTGCATTAGAAGACAAAATAGAAAGACAAGGCACATCCACTTTAGCCCACAGTCCATCCCATCCGTAACTTCAAGTACATTATATATATTATAGAGGAACTAACGATAAGCTTCGTCTAACGTGACGTAACGTAAACGTAACGCAACGGCAACGAAAGTAAGCTATGTACCTACATGGATTTTTCATTTCGTTCCTTCCAGCACTTCCAAAGTGACTTGGTTTGAAAGAAGTTCAAGGTTAATGGTCCACCGTTAAGAGTCGTTGTGTCTGTGTCTGGAGCCAAAAGGCGAGAGAATAGTAATAAAGGCATCAACTAGTAGCCAGTCCAGTGTAGTGCGAGTGGGACAGTCACACAAAAACACACGAAAGTTAACAACGAAGGAAAAAGCTGTGACTTAGTTAAATCCTTTTAGTAGAAAAGAAGGGAATAATAAAGCCAATCGTAGACATACCTTAGAAAATAGCCTTACTTTTAGTTATCTATCCGATAGTTCTATGTTCTATCTATACTTATAGGCGTGAATGTGAATCCATTTCTGTTAGGTACTTGTGGATGGTATGGCGGGTGAAAATAAAGATAGATGGGTGCTATACTAATACTTACATGAAATCCAAGCGAACATACTTTCTTACGTTATATTACGTAGTTTTAGTTGAAGATAGAAGAAAATGGTATTTTGAGCTTTGAGCAGACAAGTAAAGTCCCTAGCTAACTGATTTCCAGTATTAGTTTTCCAAGATTGTTGCATTAGCTTTCCAGTTGATCGTTCGTAATGGAAAACTAGTGAGAGTCAAACTTCAGATGCAGATCTAACTATTTTTCTGCATGTATGGATTTATTATTTCGGTAGATTTATGTGGCTGGCGTGGCATGGCATACATACCTATGTACATACTATGTAGGTAGGTATCTAGATAACACAAGTACAGATAATTGTATCGAGCCTATAAAGAAAATATTATAAGTTTAGTTTGAGTTCAAGTTGGAATGAAGGATATATTGTAAAACTGAGAAATCGTTTCCTGAGCTTCATGTGAGAACAAAGTTAGCGGGATGGCGTGAAGCTACGAAAAGGATAGCGAAGTCAAAGATTCTAGGACGGAACATCCCTTGTCACGGAAAAACCGTTGACAGAAAACACCGGAGGACAGAACGACCCGTGTCTGCCATATAGTACTCATACTGAGTTTTATCCCTGACAATATGCACAAGTATTTCCAAAACTTTTTATAATATCGAATAAAATTGAAATAGACGGGTTTTTAAACGTGGTGATTACAGAAAGAGGACATTAAATTTAATCTTATAGTCCTTGTGTTTATGTGGATAGCCTACTATCTCATTTTCAAATAGCATTGTGGCACGGGTTTTTCCGTCCCGCGGTTTCTTCTGTAAACGGGCTTTTCTGTCCCACAGGATGTTTCGTCCCACTACCAAGTCAAATAGCTCTGAAGATTGAAAGTACATTTCAGAAAAGACGCAACAGAAACGCAGGCGTGTCTGTGGGTCTAGTCAGGCCAGGCAAGGCTCCTTTCACTCTGATTCTGACCAACTCCCGAATTCCGAACGACGAAGAACGATGAAGAAACCCAGCTCTGTTATGTATATCCTAGCACATCAGGTCTCTTACCTAAACTAAAACCTAAATCTAAACTCCAATTTCAATTCAAAGAGAAATACTTCCGTACTATTTCCCAAATCCTAACTGTATCCAATATCATAGGGAATTTGACATTTTTTGATTGGCTTCCCTACACCACTCATCCGAATTCACGCTGATAAACTATTTATTTTAGTCAAGATTCAAATCCCACAGTAGAA
>JAQFYC010002595.1:0-24735 GCA_034694165.1 Tomocerus mixtus | reverse complement strand
CATCATGGAAAACCTGTACATTCAACTAAAGGAAGTACATGTTCCCTCTTTGTTACATTCGTTTACAACGGTTTATTTATTTTATTGATAACGTGCTCCTTGATAGCCATTTAAGTATTATAATTAGTATTAAAATTATCTCTACATGGTATTATCTATTGAGTAGCATTGTACCAAAACAATTTGCCTTTACTTGCAGAGTTATGGTAGTAGAGTCCGGTGTAAAAACTTTAGACGATCTTTTTGAATATTACGGAACAGCTGAGAAGCCAATCGCCCACTTCCCTTTCAATTTCGAATGGATCAAGAAACTTCATTCTCCGTTGACTGGGACCAAGATATTGAATCTCCTCAACGATTGGTTTGAAAAACTTCCTGAAGGGGCGTGGTCTAATTGGTTGGTCGGAAATCACGACCAGAAAAGGGTGTCTACACGATTTGGGGACGAAAATAGTGATGCGTTGAGCATGATTATTTTATTATTGCCTGGAGCTGCTGTGACTTACTACGGGGAGGAAATAGGAATGGAAGACACTTTCCTCACTTGGGAGGAAACTGTTGATCCTTATGGTAATATATTAACATTTCAGTGCCAAACTACTGTTAACTTTCAATACACATTATTTTTCCGTTGAATAAGGCCTACGAATAAGAATCTGCGTCTCATATGAAAGCCTGAAAGGGAAAACTCTAAATAAAAACAAATCTGTCTAAAATAATTCTAATTTGTTGAAGGCTGTCAGGCTGGACCCGATAAATACGAACTGTACTCCCGTGACCCTTGCCGTACTCCAATGCAATGGAATTCCAGTGAAAATGCTGGTAAAATGATGGAAATACATATAAATTGAAGTGGAGCAAGTTCCATTATTCTCTATATTTATTTTAATGAATTTCTTTGTTTTCGGTTGTAGGATTCTCGACTGGCGATTCAACATGGCTACCCCTAAATCCTAATTATGAAACTGTAAACGTTGCCAATCAACTTGTCGCTTTGGAAAGTCACATTAAAGTTTATAAGCAGATCGCAGAGCTGAGAAAAACAGACGCTTGGAAGTACGGTGCGTTACAAGCAGCTACAGCCAATATAGGACAAGTATTTGGGTTTACAAGGTAAATATTGTGGTAGAGATTAAAAAGTTGTAATTTTAATTAACTCATCTTTCAGTATCCTTGAAAAGCACCTAAAATGCGCTTATTTTTTACAGAATTTTAGATGATGGAAGTGGATTTATTGTTCTAGTTAATTTTGCCGAACTACTTGTGACTGTTAATGCAGGAACAATGTTTCAGAATGTGCCTTCAAGTGCAACAGTCGTTTCAAGAAATGTTGGCTTCATTCCCACAACCACAGTTATAGGGTATGTAATATAATTCTGATGTGTTTAACAAATAGCCAACTCAATTTTATACTAGTCTCAATCTCAATATGATCTGAAAATACCTTAACACGTAAATATGCAGAAAATATTTAAAATAAAAAATCAAAATTAGGGTGCTTATTAATTTTCAAATATTGCTGTTCAAAACCAATGTAATCCTATGGAATAATTAATTGTCCTTTGAGTACAAAAATTGATATTTTACATTACAGATCGACCGTTACAACCGCAAATATAGTTATTGGAGGAAAATCCAGCTTAATTGTCTCGTTCTAGCTTGTTGACAGAAACCAGACTGGCAGATATGCGCTCATTATTTATATTGGCCATTTTGTGCATAATCTTGAAATCATTTTAATCTAATTCCTTTCCTAATTGTACATGTAATATTGTGGAACTCAAATAAATTGCATAAATTGACAGTTATTCGACTAAGACTAGTAAAAATAAAAAGATTATTTTTCATGTTTATATTTAAATAAATACAGTTTTATGAATTTTCATTTTATATTCATATTTTAAGTGAATTGTATTATTAGGCATATTAGTACTTTAATATTAATCCTAATCCAGATTTGCCTACATAATTATTAGCTATGGCTGATATTGATATAGGTATATAAGTAGCACAACTTTTGCATGTGCTAAATAATTAACAATTTAATTTACGATAATTTATCTTTTGCTCCTTTTACTCGTAGAAGACTTTTAATATCCGTCAGGTAAAATTGGAGATTGCTTTTTTAAATATTTGATGCTTGAATAATTTATATTATAATGAAGGAACACTTGCTAATTTCTCTAATTGTAACCAGAAGTTATGTGCACTAGGTATTTATATTCGTAAAGTATACAAACAAATACCATCATTTCAAGAATCGCAATTAAGTAGCCGCCCCATCCTCTCAATTAAACTAGACTTACATACACGCCATGCATAAATATAGCAAGCTAAAGCTAAGCTTAAAATCATATTTAAACGCATAAATTGCAACAATACCTGTCCATAATAGAATGTCTCTCATTATACACTTTATGGCTAGCCATATACACATTATTGCAACTAATATGCCTACAATACGTTATTACATACGTACCCTCAATAATGCTCTGTTGGCTAAATTATTATACATATTATAGGTACATTTAACTTCCAGGCGCATGAAAAATTCATTATATAAATATAAGTAACAAAATTTTAAAATATATTCCTCTTATATAGATCCAATAGTACGTATATGCATTGAGCAGCACATACATCTACTGCAGTTTAGGTTAGCCACTAATGTTACTTAAACTGCCGTGCCTATATTATGGCCACTTCCTTGCATTGAGAATCGCACGCAACAATTGTCATTGCAATCGGAAAATCAAAACAGCAAAGAAGACTTGCTCTACCATAATATTAGCAGCTAAATATATTATAGTTATTTATAATGATTCATTATCATTATGGAACGTTAAATTGTAATGCTTAAGTACTTAAGTTACGTTAGCCGTTTTTCTTTAGCATATAAAAGTACAATGTAAATAATGTAAAAATTCGTGCATATTAATAATTACAAAGTACAGACGAGTCCGCATAAACAATTTGAAGCACAAAATTTGTACACCACTATGTATTTATACTATAAACTAAGTATAAAATTATTTTCTTTTGTACTCCAAAGGAGCATTGCACTTTTATATTCTATGTACATCATGTACCTACAAGACTTCTTAATGTAAAATTGTAAATACCTACTGTCATGGCCATAATGTTGTGACTATGTATGTCTACGGCGGAGAAAAGAGGAGGGTTTCATTTTCTGCACTCGAAATTACAAGCCAACTAAGGCATTTTGTGTAACCTGGTTCCAATAATTCATTTAGCTAATTGTCGCTAGGCGCATTTTTCGTATATAATTGTTCAATTTACTATACTACGTTCAAATGTAGATGTATTTAATGCAGTAGGTGTATTTTAGGGGCAATTATTTACATTTTCGAATTTAACTGCCCCTAAAATAAACATTTATGGTCACAAATTGTGGAGGTGACAGTTTTTTGAATCCTCCCTTAATTGATCTAGCAGGCTCTATCAATATTAATAATATTTATGTTCAATACTCATTTATGGCCAAAAGCTGCAATTTGAGGAATATTTTGCTTACTCGCTATATTAACGTTAATGCCTGATTTTGCTTATACCTGCAACATATAAAAGTACACTACGTTAGACGCTATTAACAATATTTTATACGTTTTATATATCTGGTCTGGACTCAACTGGACCGGGTGAGTGTGCGGCTCCTTCAATTCACTGAACCCCTAATTATAATGCACATACAGGCACTCGAATTTCCGGTCACAAAGCAGAGCATCTCTTTTGTTATATCTTCATCTAGCCCCCACATATACAGCATTATACATGAATTATTGCTCTGCTTAACATAATGTACATAAATGTGTCAAGGTGCCATACATTTAAGTATAAAAGTATGATATACGCTCAAGTTGGCGTAAAGCAATTGGGCTTTCCAGTTATAAACACTTAAACAATATGATGTACGACCGAAGAAAGGTATACAAACTATATTAAATTACACAAAAAGTATAAGTACAGTAGCATGACCGTATATTAAAAATATTATGTAAAATATAAAAATATTGTACTAAAATCACATAAATACACACAGATCTCTCTGTGTATAATAGTATCACCACTACTACCTAAGCTGTATGTACGATTATTTTGCATACTTAA
This sequence comes from Tomocerus mixtus, assembly GCA_034694165.1. NCBI lineage: Eukaryota > Metazoa > Arthropoda > Collembola > Entomobryomorpha > Tomoceridae > Tomocerus > Tomocerus mixtus. The sequence continues at coordinate 20,607 of JAQFYC010002595.1, read as the reverse complement.
ATAAATGCAGTTTTATGTATTTTCATTTAATATCTAGGTGACATCCATTTAAATAGAAAAGTTTGACATAATCTCAAGTTGGCTTAAAACAAATAACATTTATACTTTCGTTATAAACACTTAAACATTATGATGTACGAGGGACAGGCATACAAACTACTATATTAAATTACACAAAAAGTATAAATAAGTAAAGTAGCATGACCGTATATTAAAAATATTGTATTTACGATACAAAAACCACATACACATACATACCTCTCTATGTATAACAATATCGCCAACTACCTAACTTTATGTATATTAGGTGGCACTATTCTATTATGTATCACGATCAATGTAACAGTCTCTGCTCTATTATACATGCCTTAATGATTGTATCCTCTCCACAAACTGGATTTAGTTCCTATTTATTTAAGTACTTTCAGTTTAATACGCATCTACATAATAAAAAATATAATGCGTACAATTAAAAATACCATATTTTAGGAGGAGGAAAGTAAAAGCTGTTGCTGTTGTCGCTAGGAGTCATAAAAAATCTCAATGTACCCCAGACATGGGCTACTGTGAGTTTTTGTGATTAATGCCTACAAATTGCCATGTAAATTATTATAATATCAGCAAAACTGACAGTTTAGTGACACTATTTGGATCAACGACTAAATTACATCTGTTTTGAAATGGTTTATTATCATGTATAAATAAAGATTTGGTAGGTCGATTGAGGATTTTAATAAGTATCTCACACTTTATTCAGCTTGTTGCGTGCACATCAGACAATACAACTCTGGAGCACGATACGATACAAAATATTTAAGGAAATCTATTGATTTTTATGAGTGTAGGTGACGATCAATACTTACGATAACTTTACGACTTTCTCTAATTTGTTTGTGGTTACATATGTTGGTACTCTTCAATGCCGGACAAGCCTTGTATACACTTACAATAAAACTACAATAGAAAAATATATGTTTCTCATTTACCAACAAATTGGGTTGGTTCATAACATATTTTTAAGTAAAACAAATTACTGACACTCTTTTGGAAATTGGATTGGAACATTATATAATTATAATTATTATACAGGTAACCAATTACTGTTGCACACAATATATTAATCATTTTTAATGACGCGTCAGCCTCTTGTTTACTATAAATTTAATAACTGGCAACTTGGACTAGGCATTTTTTCTTCCACACAAATTCTATGATTGTGTAAGCGACGACATCTTTTCTTTGTTTCTATCAGAATACTATTACTTTTAGAATTGCAGTTCTATTTTATCCGATAATGCTGAAGGGGAATATTGTAATTTGCACCCCCTGGAAGAGAGTTCACAATGCTTACCACGTTCACCCCCTTGCGTTTTCTACAAACCGAACCTAATCTAACACAATCGAGACAGGGGGTAAGCAGGGTGAAGATTCTTCCAGGGTGTGCCCCTGTTGTAGGCTTATACATTTGATACATAAATAAATATATGGAATTCCTACTTATATAATATGTTTTATTAACATTTCAGTCAGGATTTAACGTCGGGGGCCAGAAATCTTTTAAAAAGCTTCATTTTTGCGTCAACGTTTTGAGATCAACAAAATTCGAAAGGTGAGGATTGCGTTCCTACGACTTTGTGTAGAATATTTTTAACATTTATCGTATTTTCAGCTGCTAAACGACTTTTATACTTATTGTCAGTGTGCTACATTCTTTCTACTTAATTGTAGGTATATCAATATTATTTTATTTCAAAATGCCATATTTTTGTAACATATAAACAGATGTGGTCACTGCCTACTGTAATGGATATCTACTTCGGATCCAACATCTTCTGCAGCGTTTGGAGTTTTATTTCAATGGCCACTGACAAAAGAGCGGCTATAGACGGCACTCGACGAACATCCGAGTCGGATCTTCACAAATTGGAATTTCTTGGAGGTTGGATTGGAAGTCTTTTGGGTCAGCAAATATTTCGCCACAAAACCAGCAAAATAAAATACCAGATGATGTTTTGGATGATTGGACTAGGACATCTTCTTTTCGCCTATAATTTTATTTGGTTCAGTCCCATGTTCAATAAGTCTGCAGGGTTTGTGCAGAGATGGTGCTTCGCAAATCCGAAGTCATGTTGTGGCATCGCTGTATTTTTTCCGATTGGTGCCCGCCGATTGGTATTAGGATGAAGAAAGTTGACGACCTCACCCTCACTCCTAACACTTGGTATTGCGATGTAAAATATGCTAATTACTATCTCAATATTCCACATTTCTCTCCCTTTTCATTTATTTGTATCCATTATGTCCATCATTTTATTAGTCGCCATTTCCCTGCAGTATTGATATAAATGAATGGTCCCGTAGTGCCAAGCTCGGTTGAATTTGCATTGAACCCCTAGATTTTGGAATAAACGCTGGGAAAGTTGTGTACCATAGAGATTACATAATTTTGGCATTACATGAGACAATGCAACAAGGTCATAATAAGTATGCCGTATGCTTGGTCCCCGACTATAACAACCGTTTACAACTTTCCTCATGCATGCCTCACTATTTGGCTTCAGATTCTAATTTTAATTCTCAAGAGTTGTTTACAAACATGAAGATGCAATCCACAGATCAATTTTTACGTCAGATAACTACCTACATGCACATAACACATGAACACATATGTCTATAACCTAATGTTATACCATTTTCCTTAATTGTAAGTAAATTGCCATAATAGTAATTAAAATAAACGTAATTAAATAATTATGTGATTGGTAATGTGACTATTTGAAAAAGTAACTTTGTCTTTAGGCATTATATGCATTATGAACGAATATTTATGATTCATGATAAAATTTTAGACTTATTAATTGTCAATTATATACTAAGTAATAAATAAATAACCATGATTAAATCGATTATAATTACATTAAATACTTAATAACAAATCATATTTTACTGCAATTTTTTACGTTTTCCTAATACCTACTCTATACAAAATGAACAAATAATGACAAATATATTTCAGACCATAATATCAAGTAGCATTATGTATTGTTATTACTAATGTACCATTTAATAGGTACTTAGGGTATCTACAGAGAAAATCAATTCGTGTTTTATTAGTGTCTGGTCTGGTGTCTCGGATTGGACCTTGATTCAGTCTCAGCGATAAAAGAAAGCCCTGTGATGTATATCGTTCAGACTCTTGAGTCTTGACTCTGATTTATGTCAACAGGATGGGTGTCACATTTCACGTTATAAAAAATCATTACTAAAATTACCATTGTTGCTCCACGAATACTACAATAAGTACTGTACAAAATAACACTTGCAAATACATTAAAATTATCACAAAACAGAGTTCAGTTCAGTTCAATCAGTCTTTGCAAATAATGTACCTCTACCATATCGGATCTCATGCATTGTTTTAGGTACTTTTTATTTACGAGTATGACATAAAATCAGACACGGCAATAAAAATGATCTTCTAACTTTGCAGCCTCTCAAAAATGACTTTGATTTGTGTAATTCTGCAAGTGTAAGTGTACGTGTGTCATACTATTGATGATTCATCTCGTCTTATTGTGGCTATTGGTACATGGATCTGTCTAGTCTGCCTGTTTTTAATGAAATTGAAAACGTAAGCAAGAAACACACAGTAGCATTTAATACACATAATACATGGCATTTAGCATTTCTCAGAATCAGCAGTCAAGCAAGCAACGACAGAAATGGGATAATTCTTTATAATTATTCGTGTAGTTTGGTGTCTTGTCGTGAGCTTTACGTGGTAAGTGCCGTAGCTGTATCCGTATCCTATCCTGCATACGTATTAGTTCTATGCAATTTGCCATGCGATATGAATATAGCTGTAAATGTGTATTATAATAGGTACATGGTTTACATGTGCGAATAAAATCTCAGTCAATCATTCAACTATCAAAGAGGCAGAGAGAAGATTTAATTCTTTTAATTCTCATTAAGTCTGTGTACCATATTTTATTCAAGACAAAAGCACTTAAGAGCAGAAATACTAAGCTTATATTGGCTATTGTGCATTGTGGTAATTGTCCGTGTGATTCGCAAATACAAGGTGAGAAATAAACATTTTTGCAATAATATGAGACTTCTTTACGGGCTTGTGCAATTACATATATTTGTTTCTTATGCATTTGTCGCATTGCACCCATCATTTTGTATTGTAACTAATGTAATATATTCCTGCTTGTTGCAGAAGCCCCAAACGCTTATGTGTAGAAGATTGGAGAAAGAACTACTGCGAAAGTATTATTGTTGTGGACACGGAAATATTATCTGAACTAGTCTAGCCACCGATTTAACGACCTTGAAGAAATCTCAATCACTGAACCCTTGAAAAGTGAGTTACGCTTTTTACTAATAATCGTATAGTATTAATATTCTCCTGCTAGATGAGTGTATTACAGGTCGGATTGTGATTGAATATATCTTTTAAAGTGAGATTCTACTTATTTATGGGGAGAGCCTCTTTAGTCAAAAGTAATATTATAACAAGGGTAGTGTCTGAATCGGAACTGAGCCAGAAATGGAGATAGCCATAATTGTAGTAAATAATGCACAATCTTATACACTTTTACACTTACGTCCCTACAAAATATTTATAAACAATTAGTAAATGCCCAATTCGGGATTCTGGTCGTTCATTCTTTGTAATCTACATATCCCAGTGGATATACATATTTCGACGCTGAGTCTCCATGTTGCTACTTTAGAAAAACCAAAGATTCTGATTAATTAATAAATTCTGGTTTTAGTTTTGGAAACGGCGTTTGAAGACAATACAGGAGAAAAAATGTGGTGGACAAATGGATATGCGTGGAAAGAGAGGACCCAAGCAATGAAAACTACATTGCAATTTATGTGTTCCAAAGAGGAGGGTTGTCAAGAAATCGTGTTATCTGTTCGAAAAGAAGAGAAAAAGACTCCCTTGGACAAGGAGTTAATTTTATGCACGAAAAATAAGAAGACCACAATTTCATTTTTGGAAAGGCCCTATGACCCATATATGAACCCTTTTCTACCCTGTCCTGCAGAAAACGTCCAAGGAACCCAAAACATTCTTGTGCCAAGAGCAATTGCAAACGCCTTCCGAGCTTTGTCCCAGTGCAACTTCAATGACGATTTTAATTGTGACACATTAGAATTGGACGATATTTTTGACGTTCTCTTGTTGGTCAGGAAACTCAATGTGACTGTTTTTCAGTCTCAATTTATGACAAATCTTTATTCCCGACTAAACCATAAAACTTCAATGAAAATATTTGAGTACGCTACTGCCAACAAATTTATTTCCTTGAAAGAAGCAGCGTTGGACATTATTCATAGCAATCCTGAGAGTTGTATTCGTACCAAAGATTTCCTTCGTCTATCAAATCCAAACCTATGTACAATTTTGAGGGACGATTATTTTGCAGTTGACGAATTGCTCATTTTTCATCACGTACTTCTATGGGGAAAGAGATTCTGTCAACGATTGGGCTTTCCAGGAGATCATAAAAATTTGTATGAAATTACGAGGCAAAGCTTACGCTTGGTCCGATTTCCATTGATTGGGTCAATATCTCTTATGCGCCACGTAGAACCGTTAAATTTAATAACTAGAGAAACACTTGCTCACCTCTATTCATATTCCGAATTGAGGGAATCTGATTTCCATCTTGAAGAACACGCCCCCCTCATACAATACATTAAATCGACATACAATACCAAAAAAAGAGAAATGAAATCTCGTCCAGTGCCTGTACAGCCTTTACAACCAGGTATAGTATATTATTATTATTATTTAAAAACGTTACTTTTATTTCCTAATACTTCGGAAGACAATCCTTTAAAATGGTATCTCCATGTTAATTTTCTACAGTAAAGTATAATATCTAAATAAATACTAGCCAACAATAAGAAAGCTGTACGATTGTAAATTTATTAAGTAGACTTTAAAATATCCTAACATGGAACCATAAGGCCACGCTAACAGAGTTATTTATTATTTAATTGTACCAGAAGTTGTTGATTTGACCAATGACGTGGAATCAGACGCTGACACTCGGAACGCAAATAATGAGAGCGCTGGACCATCAACAGCACTCAAAGTGGAATCTAAAATTTCAAAACTCCACAGTAAGCCTCTTCATTTTGAAATTGTACCAGGAAAATTCAAACAATCTTTGCGATCCAGTCAAACTGACCCTTTAGTAGTTCCCGAGGTTCGTAAATAATAGTTTCACTATCCTAAAGACATGGAATAACAATTAAGTAAATAGGTTTACATATCGACTATTTTTAGTTAGCTTTCTGCAATAATGGAAGTCACAAGTACAGAGTTTCGTATGTATGGTTGTACTCTGAGCTTACAACATTCGCATATCAATTGAATGTGAAAATTTGTAAATATTCTAACTGACTCTGATTTTTCTTGCATTTAAAACTAACAACTATCTTCTATTTTTATGCAGCTCGTGGATTACATTTACAAATTTCTGGGATTCAGTGATCTGAAGAATTGCAGATTAGTTAGCAAACGCTGGGCTGCATTTGGGAATCATCCTTTAATTAGTAAATCATTATTTTCGTACAATACGCGCAACTGGGGAATTGGACAGACCAACAGACAACTGCTTTCTCATTTCGTCACCCAAGACATTCGCTTCACATCTTTTAAATTTGAATACGATTTATTCGACAGACCCATTTCGGAGATTTGTTTCCAGCCTAACATGAACACCATGAGCCGATTAGAGATCGTGCGTTCCTGTACATATATGATGCCGTCCCGTCAGCCGAATTCAAACGTGCAACTGCCGCTAATGATTGGCGACAACTTGAAGGAGTTAATTATTTCCACAAGACATGACAATCCCGAGATGAAGTCCATTCTACATAATCGTCTGGAAGTGAAATTGGATCAAAACCTTGCCAGAGTCCCTTCTGTGGTATTGAACAGTTGTACTTTAGTAAGAGTCTCAAAGAATGTAGTGCAACTGGCTTCGAAGGAACTCAAATTGATAGATTTTATGCAAAAAGAGGAGAATGAGATTGTATTACGAGGGAACATTGATAAGCTAATAGATTTTTCCAATTTGCAAACGCTGCACATTTGCTGTTGCTCCGAATTGTATGCTCGAAGGTTCACTATAAAAATTAGCAGTTGCTTGCGCGTAAAAGATTTGCGTCTCACTAACATGAGGGTTTGTATGGATGATAAAATTAGTCCTAGCAGTCTAACTCTTTTAGGCAATCACTACTTCATAACTGATAATGATGACGACGATGACAATGCATTAGTACTGAATGAGTATCTGAATTCGACCTTTTTTGACAAATTAGTCTTAGGAAAATTAGTGGACTTGTATTTGGGCAGCTTTGAATATATAAAAGAGCTGAGACTCTGGGGGAAATTGCTGGAAAGGGGAAATAACCGTTTTCAAACAAAAGTAGATCGAATGGAAATTAGGTGGCCGCATGGGGCACTTGAAGATGACTTCGATAGTGATGCCTATTTTAGACTTATCCCTAAGAATCTCGAGTTTTTGCACATTGTGGCCGAGGACGGGCATGGCGATATCCCATTTGCCATGGATCACCATGTCTCATTACCTAATTTGAAACAATTAGTCCTTCAAAGAAATGGGAGCGCCATTGCACATTTTCAACACATGAATTTGCTAGCCGATGTTGCCTTATCATTTGAACACCACACGAATCTCTTGAATGTGGACTCCCTTCCACGAGGTATTAAAAGACTTGCGTTTTGTAACTTCCCTGAGTTAAGGGGGAGCAGTTTATTTCAATTAGATGTTTTAGTTATCTACATGCACAACTTGGACAACATTAACAATAGAAGCGCACAGCTCCCCAGACTTTTCGCCAAGTTTCAATCCAAATTGATTGTTTTTCACAACTACTGCTTTAAACAACCTCAGAAGACTCACGTTTTCTATGCTGAGGAAGTTGACAGGATCTTACAAGTTAAGTCAGAACTGGGAATACAAAATATTGCTTTTGGTCCCATTAATTGGCAACAGGATTCCTTCCGAAATTCCGAATTGGCCCGCTTTCAGGGGATTGACAAAAATAATGGCGCTGAGTATTATTTGTTAGAGGGGCAAAGGGGAAAAGCTATCAAGGAAGATGACTTCCAAAAATTGGTACCCTTTAATAAGACTACACACATTTATGACTAGCAGTATGTAGTATGTAGGTAGTATTACTGTGGTACACATGTAAAATACGCTTTTGTTTCCTAAAATGACAATAATACATTCCTAAAATGTATAAGTTAGCCATAATTTTTGAGCTTTAAGACAGCTTTCTTGTGCAAATATTATAATAGTGAGTAACATGACTTGAAGAAGAAAGGGTAGCTTTTACAAAGTTTATGAAGCAGTTAATTAATTCTGATTATATATAAAATATATATAAAATAATTTGTAATACGTGATAAACACTGATATGCAGCTGTATAAAAATACTATATTATTAATAATATTTGATACTTAATCTTGTTACCGATTCTAGTGACATACAATAAAACTTTGAAAAAATTGAAATGTTAAATATTCTTGCTATAATTATCTCATCTGGATTTATCGCTGTCTGTATGCTGCCCTCTTAAGTAAATAACGACGATCATACATTCATTCATTCATAAAAAGACTTTTAGACATGGTCATTAGCTGTAGAAACTTCTTGCACTACCAATATTACAATTAATTAACGCCAAACTACATTTCCTGCAGGAATATTATCATTCACTTAAAATATAACTAGGTTAGCAGACACAATACTATGTAATATATGCAAAGGATGATTTAGTATGTAGCATAATATTGCATATTATACATCTTTGTCATCGTTAATATATCTCACCCGAATTCATTGAAACAAAATTGCGAAATGCAATTGAACATCATGAATTGTATAGAAATCATAACCATTTCAACATTTTTTAAATCATAATAAGATCAACAATTTTCAACGTTAACGCTTAGTTCACTTCATACTAAAAATTGATAATTTTGAAATTGGTGGATATAGTTTTACAGTTTTACAAATCTTTAAATTCGCTAATATTTATAAAGCGGGTGAATATAACTCTTTCAATATTAAAACACTTGTAGTGGATGATAATGATGAGATTGTTTTTTTTATTTGCTGCTTGTCGTGTTTGTTTTCTTTGTTGCATCGCATTTGAATTGTATTCAACAGAAGCTAAATCGCGATGAGGATTTAACGCGCGATTTTCAAATGGCCATGGACTACACCGGCAACCTGCTACATTTTTGAAAAATATTTCTTTAACACCTAATTTTAAATTAAATTGGCGATTAGTTAATTTTGCATTGTGCAATAGACCATATAGCCTTTGCCCTCTCTTTGCCTTTAACTGAGAGCAAGTACCAGTGAGTGCGAGTGTTAGGCAGCCGATAATAACACACAATAGTACTATTGTCTGTTCCGATCGGCTGCCTAAACTCGCACTCACTGGTACTTGCCCTCAGTTGAAGGCAAAGAGAGGGCAAAGGCTATATGGCCTATTGGTAGCATTTACAGAGGCAATGCAGAATTCCGCTATTTGGAAGATTTGCAATTTTAGGGAACTTGCGTAAGTCCTAACATGCGGTCAGCGGTCACAATATCACACTTTTCAGCTTTCCTTTTATATTTATATTTTGTATTGCATTTTGTATTTTTGTAAATATTGCAGATTATGTTAGGTTAATTTATAATTAATTCATAATCATAACAATTTCTGTTCTTTCTTTAGCAAAACATCGTCCACGGCACTGAACGTAGCAAGTCATTATAAATACAGCGCTGACGCTGCTAAATCTGTAAGCAAGCATAAACCCCGGGGAGAGAAAAGTAGTGCAGTTTCAATAAATCTACCGGTTGAAGTAAGGCCTGTGTGGCACGCCAATCAAAAGTGGCGAATCAGTTGGCGGGTATTTTGACTAACCTAACCTAAATATGAGGAACAATACTAAAAGTGGCGGTTAATTCAAAAAGTGCAACACAGGCCTTACTTCAACCTGTATATCTTCATTGACATATTACAATAATTAATAGTGAAAAGGTGGAATAAAAAGGATAAACAGTGTCTATTTTGTATTTTACTTTCAGGCTTTGGCGAATACTGTTAAAAGAGATCGCACTGCACCCCATTACCGTTATCACGATGATCCTTACCTCATCCCCATGTCAAACATCTCCAAAAGAAGTTTTGCACTTTCCAAAGAATCCGGAAAGAAAGCTGCTAAATGGATTCTGCAAGAGCACGCCGAATTTTTCAATCATCGCGTTGCGGATCCCCCAATTGAGGTATTGAGGTTTCATTTAAATATAATTATCAGCATACACTTTAAATAGTAATAATGTTGTTAAATGATTGCATTTGTAATGATTGTAATCAGGAAGCAGAAATATTACATTATTTTCAATGTTTTAGGCATTTTACCCGAAGCCCACTTACAACGCTGAAAGTGTTGTTGACGAATCCACTTTAAAATCCTGCATTGATAATTTGCAGCTTGAGGAAGCAATTAAAGTCTATCAATTATTAAAACAAAATAAGAACATAGGTCAGTATTTTTGTGACCTAGATATTATGTGCTCAAATGCTTTATCAATTGAAAATCTTCAAAAAATCCAAATATATTGTTTGATTGATGAAATAATTAATAATTATTTGTGTAGGAAATTCTGGGTGCACTGAATCTTAATGGAGCTGTTGACTATCTGAATCAACTTTGGTCTGATATTGTTATTTTTGATCAGACTAAAAGAGAAAATCTACTTACACTCATACTCCAAACAATGTCTTCCAATTATCCAGACCAGGCGGATTCCAACTATTTACAGTTGTCCAAAAGTTTCTCCGAAATAAGCTGGAGAATCTGGGAAATAATCGAATTGTGAGATGAAGAAAAACCGAGGACTGTGAATTGGAGTGGGAACATGCTCGGAGATTTGCTTATGATTCAAGTGAAAGGGGACAATTTCCAAAGGTCAGCCGAAGTAATGAAGAAAATATCAAGAGTGTCTCAAGATGTTGTAGGAGTTCCTAGTCTGGAGTCATTGCAAGTATTTATAAGGGAAGCTATTGCCCGAGGAAATGCTCCTATGTCACTGGCACTTTTTCTAATTATAATGCAGTGTATTTCTCGTATAAGGAATCTTGGGAAGACCTGTTAGTATATTATGTGCTCCTTCCACATTGGGAAAATCTCTAAGCCCCTTACTAACATAGAATTTTATTGCTGAAAGCTTCTGATTATAAACGAAGGATCAGTTTGCCACAGGTTTCCGCAATTTTTTAAATCGGCTTATACATTTTTGTATTTCCTATTAGATAAATAATAAGTGGAAATGGATTAAAATATTATAAATCATTGTCATATTGGTCAAAAATTAAGTGTCTATCAGCAGACCCCAAACAAACCTTCTAGATTTACATATTTATATTTAATCTTTTTAAACGAAATTCGAAAATGATTTTTTTCACGCTTTCTTAATTTATTGTTTACTATAAAACGCGTGTTATTTATTTCGCGGCTCTGTATCCAATATTTGAGTGATGCCGGATTTCCTGAAGTAGTTGATCTAGCTCAAGAAGTTTACTCTCAACTAGAAATGGACTCGGTTCAAATCGGAAAACTTAGTCATATTGTGGGATTTGATGTAACCAAAGACAAAGCTTTAATGCAATTGGAGTCTAAGGATTCTAGCACAACTTTATCAGCAGAAAAAGTTACTTCCTAAGAATTTTCGTCCTTTCCTTTCTAAGTTTTTCCATATTATAATAATGTTAAGATTCAATTTCTGTAGAAATGTTTCACAATTTGTTACTCGCACATATACAGTTGTTACAAAGGTAACAAATTAATTATTATTATTACCAATGACTTAATTATGTACCTATAAATTCATTGTTCAATTCAAGATGTGAGTAAATATACGCATTGATGTTCTTGGTGTGTTCATGTAGTATTTGAATGCACTGAATATGACTCAATGATGATGATAAAGATGTTAATGGGTGATGGGATAGTTTCTTTTAAATTTATTTATTAAACGTGTTGGAATATTTTCATTTAACAATTTCCGCATTTATCCAACCGGAATAGTATGGCGCATCGGTGTAAACTATAAATCGGTTAATAAATAAGAACAAAATTGGTACCAATAAGTAATGCTATTTATAATAATTATAATGCAAGGGAAAATGCTAACCTCCAGGATATCCAGAATTGCACCCAATTCCTACAGATGTTATTCCTACCAACGTATTACCCCTGACGAGTGGGCCACCTTAATTATTGCATTTCATTAATTTGCTTATTAATTAATAATTTTATAGATTTTAGTAAAAAGTAAAATTATTTTAATTATATTTACCGCTGTCCCCTTGACAAGTATCTCCACCACTAGCCTGCGCACAAATCCTGCCAAGGCCAACTTTAAGTCTACCAAGGAATCTCAAATTACAGATAGGGGTGGGAATGGTCCGCAATGTGACTTTCATTAGAACCGGGGAAGAGATGCCTTGGAACGACAATTGACCCCACCCTGATGCGACTACGTAGTTTTGGAAAAGTTTTTGGCCGCGTTGGCCAAACGTCTTCTGATTGCGTGAAAAGGAAATAGGTTGCACATATTGACCGTAAGTGAATGGAGTATTAACTCTCCAGACGGCAATATCGTTTTCTTGTTGGCCCCTGCAAAAAATATTATAATTATTATAACATATTTAATATAATTAATTAGAAATTAGGCCAATAAGGTAAGAGTATTTACACCCTAAGACAATGGAAATATTTACCGCTTACAGCTTATTAAATTTGGGATGTGTAACAGTACGCGTAATTGTTCTAGATTGTTCTGAACCTTCAATCACTCTCAAGTCATGTTCCCCTGCGGTAACTATATAGTTAGATATATCTGTAAAGGTACAGTGGGCCTGCAAATAGTAATTACATAACTGGTTAATTCAGTTAATTGACAAACGAAATGAAAGCCAAACAAGTTATAAACAATAATTTACTGCTGTGACGATCCAGTCATTGTTAACAATTGATCCTCCACATATAGGTCGTCCTTGGTATGAAATTTGAACAATGAAAGGAAATTCCCCACGTTGCGCTACACTGCCGCCAACTATTCTTGTGATATTTAGATTTAACTCCGGAATTTCATCAGCAAAAATTTCTTTATTAAAGAATAAAAATAAAAACATTTTTTTCCGTTAAAAGTATTTTTTGAATTTTTGTTTATAACTCAACTTACTATTTGTACAAATGAAAATGCAGAGTACAGCAGTCAGAAGTTGGTGAGATTTCATTTTGATGATTTATTTCAAAAAATGAGTTATTTAATGGAATACAATTTATTGTCTACTTATATATATTATGATTTACATAATTAATTCCTTTGCCTTTGAAATTGACTTTGAAGATGAATGTAGCTTCACTATTTCCGTATTATACTTTTCAATGCATGTACAAAAAGTCGATAACCTACAAACTAAGCTTTTGACATTTAAATGAGGACCATCGAGCAGATATTGAATATTTAGTATAACCTTCACCACACAATAATTATGACAAAAAGTATGTATATTGATAGGTGTATTGGTGTACACATATCTACATTAATTATGTCAAAATGCTGGTTTTCAGCTGGTATCGTCTATAGGTCATCAAACATAACATATATTCAATGGCGAAGCTGATTGATTGCCGTGTAAATAATGAACCTGAAAAGATTTATTTCCCAATGTCTCCTTAAACTAATCAAGAATTAGAACAGAAATATTGTACTCTTTAACTTTCTGCACATAATATAGAGATGAGACGCTTCTTCAAAACTAAATATTATAAATAAAAATGAATAATGTTAAACAGAATTATCCATTCTCACAATATAATATTTTGTATTCGTGCATTCAATTCAACATTCAATCTAAATTGTACTAATATTCAAGACTAAATAAATTAGTATTTTATTTGTTGTATAATATTAACCAAAATTACTTTTTTTTTATACGGATATTAAGGGAACAGATAGGAATAAGGGAATAAGGGACAGATTATTCCCGTCCCGTAAATTCCCTTATATATACCGTTTGTACTGCATTTTAATTCTTCAGAAATATTTGCCTTAATAGAACTTCTACTTATTGTTTTCATTTGAAATTCATAATTTTGTCAGTTTTCTAGGTCAAATTACATTTCGACAGTTCAGCGCATCCCTTTCCCCTCATACTAGAGTTAGCCTTATTACGACCAGCAGGTGCTTCCATAATTACACTTAAAGATTGAATTAAAATTATCTATTTTTCTTCCATTTATTTCATTTGTATTTAATTTTACTCTCTTTGGGACAGAGTTTCCCATGAAAGTACTCTATAGTAAGTAAGTAGGTATAATTTATAGACAATATAATTTCATAATAAATAAATTACAACATAACTATAGAACTGACAAAAGGCTTACAATGTCAACACATGTCCACACACTAATTATGACTTTAGGAACTCTCAATAATATGTTTACGTATATACTGAATCATGGTACATATATTTTGAAATCGCAATTTGGATGTATGGAAGAAATCCATTACTTAACTTAACATTAAAATTATGAACTAATAAGACCGTCCTTAAACTACCTCTATACAAAATTCCTCGTGTAAGTAGGTATACATGCGAAGAGGAGAAAGTCATCCTCGTTGTTTTTCTTTACATATACTTAGAAAGAAATGGATAAACACTAAGAAATCAAAATCCTATTAATTTTTCTGTTATTTATTTTGGCTAGCAATTGTTTCAGGTAACATAGAACTATGAATCCATGATGAGAATCGTCACAACTAACAACAACTGAACTATATGTACCTATTGTATTTTTAATGTATGAGCAACTTACATTTAATTTGTATAGTACACTAGATTGAGATACATAATAATATTCTAGTATTCTGAAACTGTATAAAAATGAGGTTAAGCCCAAAGTCCTCAACAGTAGTTTCCATGTAGGTTTTCGTGACACTGACTATTGATACCGTTTTTCCTACGCATTTCTAAATTACAAACCCTTAAATCCTGTTGTGCATTATAATTAGTTAATTAACGATGATTGGGTTCGTCATTATTTTGCTTATGTTAGTGTTAGAAAATGTTTGCGAGGGTGGAAAATTGTCACAATTATTTGATTTGGAAGGGGAGTGTTTCGTAAATCTAATAATATACAAATGGAACTACGAAGATACGAGAATCTCACAATATTTTGATGAGCTGCCAAATATCCAAATCCCCCATACTCTCACCAGGTTTGACCTTTTCGAAGGAAGCTGGAAAGAATTATTGATCTGCAATATGGGACGAAGGCAAAGATTGGATAGGCGTTCCACCTGCAAGAATGACCCCGACCCTGAGACATGTCAATGTGATTACGGGGATATAATGGAGGAGAAAAAGGATAATTTTCTGTATCCATTCTACGCTCAGCAACCAAAACTAAATTGCTTATCCCACATTGCCCTAAATTTAGATGTTGGGAACAAACCCCAAGTAATTTTCACCCAACTGATCACAAAAAGCTACGTGACTCCCCTCATATTCAAACTGGACAGAGATGTGTTTTCTCCGGAGCACAATTACTACACTTGTGGAGAATGCTCCTCAGTTCATATTCTCCTCAGCAAAAGTTCAATCGAAACTTCTGGATTTCAGAAATTATTGGAAATGTACCCACCGAAGCATAAACCATTCCCTTCTTTTAACAATCCGGCTCTCAAACGCTATTATGTTCATTTAATCGAAGAGAAAATTATTTATTTTCTTTGTGGAAAATGCAACATAGTAAAAACCATGAAGATATTTCGTGGCAGCTACGCCTACAGATACATCACTAAAATGGTACCAATTCCTGATATTGGCAAAGCACAGGGCGGCATTACACCTCGAGAATTCCTAATCAGTATTACACGAGAGTACATTTTGGAAAATCTGAGGAAGGAGTATTCCTTGGAACTAAGGATGCAGTCAACGGATTTGGATCACGGGCTTGCCCCATGTCATTCCCCGCTAAAATATTTACATGACCACGAGGCCACATTCCAATTACCCATTTTAGCTGTTACCAAGCTTGTTCTTCCAAGTTTTCCCAATTCCACGATATCTGCTGGAAAAGGCTGCTCTTCGGACTGGTAATAATTTTATTCCAAATGTCATTTACAAAGATTATGCTTATTGAGGAGCTTGCCTCCTCTATGCAAATGGTTTGTCTGTCTGTCCGTCTGTCTGTATGCTTGCGGTGTAACTCAAAAACGGTTTGCGATATCGACTTCAAATTTTCAGACTTGCCTATTGAGGTTCCTCCGCAGACACCATTGAAAAATGGGGTCAATCTGACCTACTCCACAGGAGTTATGACCCCGCCCCCATTTTTTGAAATTACAACATATGGTAAATGAGGTATCGTTCAAAAGCTTATGACCTCAGGAATCCAACAATGTAACAATGAGGTCAATCGGTCGACGGGTTACCGACTTAGGTTAGTTTAAAACACAGCATATCCATTATGTGAATGGTGTGTCTGTCTGTCTGTCGTCTGTCTGTCCGTCTCCCATTGATTATCAATGATGATCACAATGAATATCAATGATTATCACAATGATTTTTACAATTGCAAGCTTACAACGTTTACCACGGTTTATTAAGTAGAGTAATACAAATACAGAAGTAAGTTGAAATTACAATTTTTAGGGTGGACGCCAGCAATTCCATTGAGATTGGTTATGACATATCATTGAAGGAATTGCCTACAGCACCCGTTCAGGTTAAAAATTATGGAGTTAACGAAGTTCTAAGTAAAGCAGTGGACAATAAACAGGAATACATTTTCATTCAAGCCTACATCCCTACTTCAGAAGAAGGCTACAACTTTATATCTTGCAGTATTTTGAAAGGAGACAAATTAAATTTCAGCGGGTATTTCCGCCCCTATCAATTTGAAGCTTGGCTAGGAATACTTACCACAACTGTTTTTGCTACATTCTTTGCAGTGTTTGTGCTCTACTTATTGGACACGCCCTACTTCTTATTTCCACTGGTAATATACGCTTACATTTTGGAGATCAGCTATTCTCTTCCAACAAAGATTAATCAATTGTCCTGGTTAAAATTGACAATTGGTCCTTTTCTGTTGATGTTTATTGTCCTCACAAATGCCTACAAGGGTATTGTGGTTTCGGATGTTATTGATGAACCTCCCGTAATAAGATATGAATCTGTAAAGGATTTGATACAATTTAACGACTCAATTTCCACTGGACCAACAAGATATCACGATGAACTAAGACGTTTTAAAATGGATATAAGGCAACAACGTAGTATGTTAGATTGGGGGGAATGCAGTGGAAATTTTAAGAACAAAACATTCCTTTCCATATTTTTTTGCTACAGAAGTAAAAACCCCAATAACTTTGAAACTGACATTTACAAAGAGACAGAGGAAGACGGGAAAATAATAGTTACGTACGAAGCGATGCAAGACTATCAAAAATTAATGGAGACCTTTGCAGGTTTGATGCCAATCGCATTGTACGGTAAACAGAATCTGGCTGGGAGTATTCTGCAATTAATTAACTTTGTCAACAAAGAGGAATTGATTTTCTTTGAATTAGGCATAACTTTTGCAGAAGCGAGGGAATCTCCGTCCCAAATTGAAAGTACTGAACTTAAAAAGGCAATTCTACGAAATCACAAAATGTATCCAGGGTTCCCACAAACTACTCCACAGGAATTTATCTCAAAGTGTAACAATTCAATGTACATTGACGAACAAAACAAACTCTTTTGGTTTACAAACGACTCACGTTGGAACATTGACAAGGGAATTCATCCAAAACACAAATTGTACTTTGGAACTCCTGAAGATGCGATATTTTCTAAAACACGTGGAATCCTTTTAAGGGATTTTACAAATTTAATTGTCGTATCTTACTTTCGAAATAGATTATTCCACATTGACCAATCAGGAATCTACAAATGGGAGTCATATTTGAAAATAAAAAAAGGGTATAAGGAATGCAAGCACTGTATGAATGGAAAGCCATTAGAACCTCTCACTTTTCAGAATTCCAACATAACTACTATTTTCTATGTTGCCATTGTACTGAGCGCTTTTACATTGTTAGCGTATTTTTTGGAAATTATGTTTTTCTATAGGTCACGAACATGGCGAATCCTCCTGATGCCTTTCTATAAATGTTATGGTTTAGTAACTAAATGTAAACATACTGTGAGCAGAAGGAGGCTAAATAAGAATTTAGTGAATACAATAGAAATGATATGCGATCCCATAGAAGTGGTTGAGATACAAAATACAGATAATTATGTCCCTACAATTTCAAGCCCAATGTAGACTGAATAATATATATGGTAATTCCTTAAGGTATTGCTATAATTGACCCTTAGGAATTCATTAGAACTAAATTACTACGTATGTAGCTTTAGAAGTGATCAACAAAAAATATCAACACATGTCCGTACAGTACGAGTAATAAGACAATCGAAAAGTCACAATACTGCTGCGTATACATAGATGTTTACTCATAGTATACTTTTGAGGTGGTGATTTGAATGTATGAGAGCCTATCAGTACGCTTGATATTAAAATTATGTACTAGGATCGTCCATGGACTACATTATGGAGTGTGGTTTCCAAAAGAGGATCATCATACATTTGTTCCTTTAGATATAATACAACTACTTCTTTGAAATAAATGGATAAGCAATAAGAAATGAAAGTCCTATTAATTTTTCTCTTTAATTTGTTTTGGTTAGCGATTATGCCACGAGACAGAGCATTGAATGCATGATGAGAGTTCCATACACTTATGACCTATATGTACTATGTACACATCCCATGTACATCATTCAATTTGACGATTGGCATTTATAGTTACAGATTACATATCACATAATAGTATTATATATCACATAATATGTATTTGCATATGTACGTCTTTTATGTTCACAATTACAATACTATTATATAGTTCCATTGCCCCATTCCTTGGAAGGTCAGAGGTGACAATGTGTAATTTAATTTAGTCCCTAATTTTTCAAAATTGTCCAGCAAGCTGTTTTCCTTCCCCCGCAACCGATAAATAGCAACTACCATTTTCAAATAAATTTAGGTAGCCGTAGAAAAATATTCCATTGTAATTTTATGTAAATTTGGGTGCACATTGCCCCAAATTGTATTAGTAAATGGTATGAGTGCTCTTTATTTTCTAGGGATTTGTTAACTTTCAATTTTATTTATTTTGGACATCGTGAGCAATAAATATGTAGCGAAGATTAATTTTCTGCAGAGAAAAACTTGACAAAAAATATTTTAGGTGTCGTGGAGGAAGCCGTAAAAAGGACTCTTCTTAAAACACGGTCGTATTTAAGCAAATCTAATCCATCAGATATGAAAAATAAATCATGTCAAAAGTTAGGATGTGCCAACCCACTTATTTAATATTGTTTGGCAGGTGTTATGTCCCTGTAGTAAAGAAAAAAAATCATGTGTGTAGGATTCATTAGCAAAAGGTGAAACTATATTTCATAATATAGCTATATATTTCAAATGGAAAGCAATGTTCAAGAAGTTTGGTAACCATCCATATCTATTTCTTTGGGCTAATTTTCTTCTAAGCATGACTAGCTTGCATGAATTATTATTACATCATAGTTTTCACTTCGAGCATTTAATTTTGAATGCCCTTTTAGTGGTACTGGTATTTAGGAATATACTAACCAAAGTAATTTATATTTTTTCCTTAACATTTCTTTTGTAAAACATAGGTACGTACGTACACGTAAAACATAATACGGTTACCTACCATGGTTATGATAACCGGTCCTCTGATTACTATTAAAGCAGTTAACATCGTTATGTACTTTCCCTTGATATTGAAGCAAAAATTTATATTACTCAGCCGTTAATGTATTCTTGTACAGTATCAGCCCATTTTGCATAGCAATACACAGGTGAACTGGAAAACTAGTCTAATCTTATCCTTATATCAATAACGTATTAATGATCAATGTATATTAAATTATACAGGATGTAAATATCCAGTTTAAGGCGGGTTGATAAGATTAGTATTTCTGTTCGAAAGTTTGATTACGTGGCATGGATGGGACAATTAACTTCCACGTTGCAGAATTTGCTGCCATGCTACATTTATGTTAAATAAAAGAGCGTGTACCAATTACACCTACACGGCATTTCAATGTAATACTTCATCATAGTTTCATAAGTCTTCTGCTCGTGAAAGATCTACAAATTATATTTATTATTTTGGAAATTCATACAGTTACACTGCGAACTTTGGTATGCGTAAAATAATAAGACCAGTTGGATATCTCCTGTTTACACAAAGTATAAAACTAATTTTTAATAATAGAGAGTCGAATTGGAACATTTTTGCATACTTACTACCATACGCGTCGCCATGAAAAATTGGCAGGGGCGGCATCTAAGTTGGGTGCCCAAATATTAAGGGTGGAAAATTACCATAATT
>JAQFYC010002594.1:0-24737 GCA_034694165.1 Tomocerus mixtus | reverse complement strand
ATCCAGATCAAGTCGATAGTCAAATATTTACATTCAGATAATAATATAAAAGTTTTGAGTGGGCAAAGAACCACTGAGTGGATCTTGCAGCGGATACCTAGAACTCAGCTATTTACTTATTTATTTTGGTATAATATCTTCCATTTATGAATTCGACTTTCAATTCAGTAGCTATGTGAATATTTTGTGTATATTATATGAACAACCAAACAGTACAGGAATATATTTGATTAGAACGACTTGTATTTACATCATAATTGTGATTGTAACTTCTGTGCGAGTGTCCATATTATGATGTTAATTGACCATATTAATTTGTATTGCTGATGCCATTGGCCCTTAGTAAAACATAATATGCCAGTTTGGCTAACGAGCAATAGTTGTCTAAAAATAACTAAAAAATTCAGTAGGAATATGTAATATATAAAAAATCTTGAAATTAACATAGAAATTGTGGAGTTTGGTAAAACCCTACAAATACAAACTCAGAAAAGGAAAGTATAGAACAGTCCCCGTAACCTACTTAAATCTAGGGAGAAGAATGGAGTGAATGTAAAAATTTGATAAGCCAGTACCATGGTTAATAGTGTATAGTACTAGGTAGCAGATAAGTACAACATAGTATACGTTTAAACAAGTAATTTAGGTTAGGCATGTACCTATATAGTAGACTTGATATCTCCAAGTAAGGCAAAAGGATAAGAATATTGTGGCATTTTTCATGGCGATATAAATTGTAAAGATGTAGAGACGCTCTTTCATCCTCCGCTGTATAGGAAAAGCTTTTTAATTTCTAGGTAGAAAGTCGAAAGTCGTTGAGTACCTTTCAACTTCCCACTTTTTCCTTTTACTCTTCAATCGGTTTTTTGTTTGATTCATCAGTACATACTACATACACAAAGAATAATACACCCACCGACCCGAGCGAAGTACATTACACAACACAACACTAGAACTACATCCAAGAATCCAACTACGGCAGAGAGATCAAATTCCGTAGATATTTTCTCGACGGCACGACATCATCTCCGTCAGCCACTCAATTTCCATTCAATTAGTTCCGCTTTGTTTACCTAATTAAGTCATTACACTGTAGAACAGTGTGCAGTTAATTAGAGCTTAAGGGGAAGTAGAACGAAAGAACACCATAAAACACTTTTTCCTATTTCCAGTTCGGATTTCTATGCCTGTCTCTATTGCAAACATAGATTTCACTTTCACCATACAATAGTGTATATATAGTAAGTCAGTGCTTGAGTAAATAATATATCTACGTAGTACAGCACAGCACAGCAGATAACTGAAGTACCTAAAAGTAAGGATACACAGTGCACTCTTACTTTTACTTTGCTGTCAGTAAGCTATGATTAGTTTGCTATTCATGTCAGCATAGCAGTAGCAGTCAGTTTCTAGTGTACGCCTTCTATCTACCCTATCGCTACTTTTAAAACTGATTAGGTACCATACCAATACAGAACATATAGGGTTCGGCTCCTTCAAATGCTCCCTTAAGCTACTTAAGTATACTACTATTTACAATCTAAAGTCATCCTACCCAATATGGTAGGTAAGTAGTGTACAATCTGTGTGAGATAAACAATATCGGGCAGAAACGGGAAACAAAACCTTCAAAGATTTTACAGGAAACAGATAGATTGCTCCTATTCCTATTATTGTGACGTTGCTTGTTTTTACTTTTCCCTAAAAAGATGGATTCCATTTAACATGAAAATTATAGATGTGAAAATACTATAAAGTTATAAGCTTGTAAAATAGATATAGGAACTCTTAGTACTGTTGCTAGCAAAGTAGTATTGTAAAAGCAATATAACAAGCCAAGTAGAGTTTTAAAAAGTATGTGTCTACTTATCAATTAAATTTTCACTATTCTCTTTGTGCTAAACAAGATTTGCCCTACTTATTTAATATTATTCGTTTGGAATTCGGTAGCACAGTACAGATGGTAGTAAAATGAGGGCACATAAGTACATAAGTACAGGTGCAAAGGTTAGTAGTACTGGAAAACTCGTAAGATAGTTTAAAAGGTTTAATCCTTAGAATGGAAAGAAGCATATCCGACTGACTATTGGTTTTATTGCCCTAATATGTCACAGAAAATGAAAAATGCTCTGAGCAAATTATATCTGTCAGACGCGTGCTTGAGCTCAATGACCGTAGTAGTAACCACAGATTGAGCAATGAGCTGTCATCTTTATAACATAAATTTCTTAACACTCTTACAAACTCGTGCAGACGTCGACTTTCTCGGTATGTAAAAAATAGAAAAACTTTCCCCTATGGCAAATATCGAGTGCAATAGTGAATACTGATGACATTAGCATAAGTCTACATATATAGTCCTCAAAGATGACATATTTATCTTACATACCTACATTTTTGAAAGGAAATAGTCATTTCAAATAATAATATCTTTTGTGTCGATACTCTGTGGATGCATACCTATGTCAATAATACCATCTTGTAAAATATGTAAAATTGGAGAACATCCTTAGCATTCTGAAAATTTATAAGTATTATACAACACGTTAAGCATGGCTACCTATTAATTATCAAATGCATACAGCTTTTGATTTGAGTCTCATTATGATAGTTCCACTCGGATTATTGTACAGCAAAATTGTGCATGTACATTTCAGTTAGGTACAGTTCAGTTCAGTTCAGTACCTTAGGCATTTCAACCCGATCATCAACTTTTCCTTTTGGCGATAATTTCTCGGCAAGGTAGAATTGGTCCATGTATGGCAATGTATAAATGCTTCACTGCAACAAAATATGCATATGAATGCATTTACAGTATAAAATCATGCTTTTCTATTTATATCGATATACAATCTGCATTTGAAACAGATTACATATATATTTGTTGTAGTACGAGTTCTTTGTATTTGCAAAACCCATTATCGTCAAAAGTGCAAAATTCCTTTTAGAATTAATAGTTACCTAATACACACTTCAATTCCGTCTACTATGGGTACGATTTCCTACAATTCCTGAACAGTCTGCAGACCTGTGGGTTGATTGAAGCGGACTATAAGCCCCTCCTTTCCCTTTTTTTGTCTGCAATAAAATAATGGCACAAATTTTTTTTCGATACATACATATTTATATATGCTCTAGTTAAAATTGCATTATATAGAGTTTAATTAACTAACGAAGAGAATACACCATAAAATACCCGAGAAACGTGGTAGTTAATATACCAAAAAGCTTCATTTTAGTCTAAGAGTATCTTATCTTGACTTAAAATTACAATAAACATAGAATTCCATCTTACCTGTATTAGTACTCCTAAGCACTTTTACATGCGAGTGCATGCCTCATAATTGTTGCGCCCGACCAACCTTTTAAGCATTGTAGGTCGCAATGGACATTTTGAAGTAAAATTATGACATTCTAAGAGCAAAATGAATCTTATGGTGTGTTCTCGTAAGTAAGTTAAACGTAATGCAGTTCTAATTTTTGCATAACATTTCGCACATATGAAGTTGTAGATTTACATTTTAAATGGTACATAAGTTCTACTACATTATCCATCTTTGTAAGCGAAAACTTCAATTAAAGTGTACAATGCGTATGGCAAGAATGGCTTCCAATTTAGCCGGAGATGCTATTTTCCTGATTTTGCTTTGTTTAGACCACAACTCCGGAACTTGTTCACGTGAAGAGCCTTAAACAGCATTCTGTTGAATTCACTTATTCTGGGTGATAAAGCGCTGTATATTGTATAGGTTGTTAATAACATTAACTACTTGCAGCGTTGTCATTACTTCGTTAAGTTATAGTTATAGGATCAAGTAAATATGTAGAACAGTATTTGGCGTTGTGGTGCACCAATTAATAGCCAACTATAGTGCAACTATAAATGTTAGAAAATGGCCTTCACTTATGAAATGGCTTCTGAATGACTTTGGGTTTTGCTGTGAATAGAAGTTTCGGCTGTTTACTTACTATTGGTAATCCAACTTCAACTTCAGAGAAATATTTGGCTGGCTTCTGTTGAGATGGTCTATATACATGGGCAACAGCAACTAAATCCCGATTGGCATGGCTAATTGTACCCATAACTCTTATGATTAGATTTTTTGTCAATATTATAATCCGAGAAAGTTCTGACAGCAACAGGAGCTACTATTAGAGCAGGCAATTCAATTTCTGTCAATATGTAAGTACTACCTATGTCTCACATGGGATTCTTGCTAAGTATTTCATTTCTTGATCTGATTGCGAAGAACAGAACTTGTGCAGCTTGAACTGTACTTGTACTGTTTTAATTTTATTACATACAAATGTGATTTACTCATTTATGTATATACCCTCTATATATAAAGCTAAATTCAAAAAGACCAATTTTATTCTACATTATATTGTAAATATTACAAATAATTTTCATCCATATCGTGTACAAATATACTAGCGTATTAAATTTGGTACAGAGATGCATAATCATAAATATAAGAGTATTTCCAGTCGGAAGTCTCGTTAATTATACATAGAAATGTTTTCGTACAGTATTAAAAATATTCTAGAAATCAAATAGAATTAATTTTCATTATGAGAAAGATATATGTATTATGAATGAAAGGAAAAGTAAAAACTAATTAAGGTACGAGTATTATTTTACACTAGCATAGATATAATTAATATGTAAATATAACATAAAATGGACCTAACTTTTATCAGTACATCTGACGAGAACGTACCAATATTTCTTCAGAAATCCTCTGAACTTTTTCTCATTCACATAATTAAGAGCAATTTATCTACTTGGCTTTATCTCATGGAGAGACTTCTTCACAAAGCTCATTTTAGGTACCATGTAAGCAGCTTCCTATTCATCTTTTAATGAAAGCACAATAGAAATTTTTCATAGTCTTCACTAAGTCGTGAGTCACATAAATTAATCCAATCTTTCTTCTGCTTTATTCTCCTTCCTTTGTAATTTGTATTTGCAATTCCATGTAGTGTGTAGATAGTAGTAGTACTTATTGTAACTAGATATTTCTTATTATATTATGATGCTTTTGTTCGCTTCTGACTTTTATCAAAATAAGTATACTATACTTACATAATAGCTTTTTTCGCCTACAAATATATATAAATCCCGAATCGCTTATAGAGCAACCGTATTTTATAGTTGGAAGAATAATAGTATTTTCAGACGAGGAATCAGTTGTTTATTTATTTGTTAAATATGTAATACAAGTACAACATATAGAGTAGGCATCCAATAACATAGTGAAGATGAATACTAATCTGGAATTTTTACTGATATTTTGTATTATGCTAAAATGTATCATTGCTTGCTGGTTGCTATATCTTCTAGCATTTGGGCTTCATATAGTACTTAATTAATTGATACTAGTAGTAAATATTATTTCATTCCAAGTATTAATATATACTAATGTGTACAAATAAAAGTAGTAAAAATGTAGTATTAGTACGACTGTTATTTACTATTGTACCACAGGGACCTGCTGAACTTAAAATAATTTAAATCTAACTTTGTCATCTACAGGGAAGAAGATGAGATTAAGTTGTTCAGCATATCAGGCTGGATGCTCGTACTCCCAAAAGATTCTAGCCGGGAACCAGCAGAATTATGGGGCCACCAGCTCGACAGCTCAGCCGAATCCCGGTGGTGCAGATGGCTCACATGGACTTATCATGCCCTCGTGGAAGGTAAGCTAAATATTTCACTAATTTCTTTCAGCCATTATGTGCATTCTGCAGGAAAGTTGTAAATATGAAGGTAGGAAGGAAACATGTGTTGCGCATAATCCAAATAAGGTCATCGTTGCCCTTCGATCATTAGTCGCGCAATTACATAACAGCGCAACTAAACTCGTAGACTAATTTTAAATTTCTTAAAATAGAAATATTCGAAATTAACAAACATACACAGAGAAAAGCTTCTAGTAACTTCGGTACTTTCTTTCTCCATATGATTGCATTGGAAAGATGACTTTCTAGTTATATAGGGTTGGGTAATTGTGTAGCGTATGACAAAGTTAGTTCATTGTTCATACGATGCGGTGTGTTTCAAAGTAATTACAACGAATGATATAGCTAATGAAGATTTAGTATCTAAGTTGCCTCTCAAAAGTATAATAAACAGTATCTAAGCACATATGTCTGCTAGATATGTACATAATAGGTATCTAGTATAATGTATACGTAGTATGTAAGTGCAGATATGCAGGTACTTAAGTACTTTAGTGAAGTTGCTTGTGATAATATGGTAGGAAGTGGCTAAGTACTATCTGTGATGTACTAAGTAGGTGCAGGCACTAAAAGGGATGAGCAGATGTCTGGCCTGGCCTGGCTAGGCTGACTGGCTGGACTTTCGTTCGATACAGACATTCGCTAATCGTATCTGACTTTGTTACAACAATAGAAGTGAAAGCTCACGATCAGCATTTTAGTGAAAGAGAAAGTGGAGAAGTCTGATGGTTGCGTTGCGTGACAAGACAACGAAAACGAATAATGTAGATACATAAGTAAGTTAAAGTGAGGAATTAAGTAGCTCCTGAGAACATCTATCACCACAGCTTCAAAAGCTGTCCGAAACTCTTCTAACATCTAACCGGGTTGCAGTCTCCCCAAGATTTTCATCACACAAATTCGAGCAAAGTCAATATCATTAAAGGCAGTGACTCGATTCCTACGATTGAATTTGCTCCACTGTGTGTACATCCACAGAACATTATGGGCAGCACCTACTAAAACTAAACTACATTCTACAGCTATTTATAAACAGCAATCTCATCAAAATAAACCTGTTATAGGTACATTATGCAATTTGGCCCACTTAATGTGTAATGTTCAACTGCAGATATTCTATGGTGTATCTACACATATATTTAATGCTTCAAATAGTATACCTGCAGACTAGAAACTATACAATATTTAGTTCAGTTGTAAAAATAAGAGTGGTGCAGTAAAACAGTCCGGTGGTATGGTGTAAGCAAAAACCTACTAAAATAGTTTATTTATGCCTCCTATACAATATACCTTACCAAAAGTATAATGCTCATTTCATTTATTCAAACCCACATTATGATAGAGATATGTAGCAAATATAGATAATACAAACCATCGTAAAGTACCTTCTATCTACGATGAGGAGAATGGAGGATTCGTTCCACAAATGTACAAAATCGCATCTGACTTGTATCATTCATAATGAAAAGCTCTTCTCATTAATTCATGTTTATAACTCTATTACTGTAGATTCTTGTTAGCAAATGCTCGAATTTTGGATAGCGGTAGAAAATGAATTTCTAACAGTATTCGGTGTAGCAGGTATTTCTTTATAATTTATCTTTATATTACCTGTACTATTACTAAAATATCGTACATGGTACCTAAGAATTAAGATAGCTCTTTAAGCAAATCAATTTAATTTAATCTTTTCTACTCGTACATCTGAAACGCTACTACTACTTTAAGAGATAAGACATAATGGAATAGCAAATGAAGAAAACCTAAGATTTGTTTCATTTGTTCTCCACATAGTTCTACGACTTGCGAAATGACAAATAGCAGAATGGGATGAAGTATGAATTGTAACTTTATGAATAAATTTATCGATTGTTTCGAATCATTAACGCGTTACAATAATAATCATTTCTGTGAACTAGATGAGAAAACTATTTATTGGCAGTGATAGTGATAGATATAGACATAGAGCAGACATATAGCGTAGATTTAAGGATTCGCACGATCTCATGTTTCCTACATGGGAGAAAAGTAAGAAAAACACCTTTCCTTCTTCTGGTATTCACATACATACAGATAGTACAAATAGAAGACAGTGGAGAGAAATCTAGGAAATCCCATTGCAAATAACGTTAGTTGTACGAGTTAAAAGAAGTGAGAGCTTTTGCAGTTCAGTAATCGATAGCATCTTAAGAGGATTCATCTATCATTTATCTCCTGAAGTATCTAACATAGTAATGATACAAAATAAGTGGTTCCTCCTTCTCGTCTTTACAAATATACAGAGACATCCCTGGACTCAAGATCTGTCTTTGTACAGCTGACTCTCACTCACTACCTACTACCTACACACTTGTACATACTAAAGTATTAGATATCCACATGCATTGTATATATTTGTTGAGCAAAGCCTTACTGCATTGGGTGAGTAAAAAAGAAGACGCTAAAGTTAAGCTCTACTACTGTATAGCAAGAATTAGACAAAATTCATTGACTAAATTACTGATTGGACGAACATGCGTTCCCATACACACCATTCCTTACAATATATGTACTTACGTCTACTACACAGAACGTTGAGAGAAATCATTAAAGTAAGACTCGCCATATGTTACATGCAAAAATAGCAACTACATATTGTATTACTTTTGTATACAAATGGAATTGATCTTGGTAATTGTATCGTCACTATGTATATCCAAACTTGCTAAGACATAAATTTACATTGAAATAAAATCTGCTGAGTGTTCTGAGGCTGAGACACTAATTTGTATTATGTAAAGCAATATCTGCAAAGACATGGTGAAAAGTAGACAAACTGATTTTAGAAAAAAGTGTTTCAAAGTAATATTTCCCTACTAAATATGCAATATTGCCTGCTTGTACATATTTCGCTATTCAATCGACAGACTGGATGTTATCACGGAAAAATATTGCTCATAAATTTCCAACGGTGCTATTAAACTGGCATAGTATAAGAGATTTCTTTCCATTGATATTCACCAATAAGTCAAAGTGGTCTATCTGATTTATATATCCAATAAGAATTTATTGCTAAGCATTACTAAGCAATATCATACGATATAAAAATATCTGAAGCAAATTCTCGTAATAATAAGAGTAAGTGATTGCTGCTTGAAAATATACAGATATCTGTGCAACTTTATTGACGAAGGCATATAAATTCGCATGTAGTGTAGTGTAGAGCATCATTTTTACGATCATGTTAGTGGAAGAATGTCATAAAAGAATTCTATCTCTTTAACGACAAGAGGAGCTGTGCCTCTGCCTTTACTGTGAATAGTACATAAGTAGATAAGTATGTAGTATAAGTATCTATATACTTTTATAAGTTACAAGTATAGCATCCTCACGCAACCCAATATAAAAATACTGTTTGCTTACAATTATAGTCCCATAGTTTGTGTTAGTACAGACCACAGTGAATTTTAAGGGCATAATTTACCTTAATACGTTACGGATACGCTACATATAGCAAAGATCGCGTTCAAAGAGAAAGCTCCGTCTGTAGGTAGGCCAAGCTAATAGTTTAGAGATCACAGTTCGTTTGTTTAGTGCAGTTGAGAGTCATTAGACAAAAAAGAACAACGGACAACGTAAAATAGAGTACATTTGTAGTTCTTTGTATACAATAGTCCACGTGTGCTCACAATGACAGTAGTATTGCCCATTGCCGTATGACTATTTTCTTTCTGACCTCCTATTAGTATAGCGTATGCTTCTTCTATATTCCTCGCGTTGTTAGAATAAAACTTTATATAAAATGATTGTAAAAGTTTCGTTTATTTGTAAACATCCCTACTGGCCAACATAATTATATACGTTTAGGTGCCTATACATACCACTGCGTAATATACATTTATGTACGTGCAAATACTTGTTATATGCAATAGGAATGTCTTATAATGTTATCTCGCTGTAACTAAATAGCAACTGTAGGCATAACATACCCAAAATGTCCAGGAAACTGTGGAAACATGGAAAAGTATAATAAAGTCTAATGGGTTCTGTCTACCTAAGTAATTAGCCTCCAACGTAATACATGTATGGAACAAGCGTTGCAAAAACATCCCTATTTCTGGTCCAGGAGATTCCAAAGATCCGATTTATTTAGACTCTTTTGATTATACATTCCACTGAACTCTGCTCGACAGAGAACCTTGCAATCTTTTGTTTATACTCACTAACAAATGTTTCTCACAAGTGTACCCAGACTCTTTGCTCAATGGGGGAACTCATTTGTTCTTTATTGAGAGATCTGCTCCTATGATCTCCTCCTATAAGCAGTAGCTACTAGTTACTAGCTTTACTACTCTTCAACACAACACATTAAACGCAAAACCTCCTAGGTAGATTTGGAAAACTGATGTGCGCATACGTATGCACTACAATATGTGCCAAAGTACAATTACTAAATGAAATCTTATTTTATTGTGAATCTTACTTCAAATCCTAGATATGGACTGAAGCATTTAACTCCAACCCCAACCCCATTTACACTTGACTACTATTCTTCCCCTTCTTTTGCTGTAATGGACCCGAATGTAAAAGTACTCGAGTGGAGTTTCAATGGCTTATAAAATGACTTGATGTTATGATATCACAAATTACTTTAACAATAACGTTTCCTTCCACAATAGG
Organism: Tomocerus mixtus; assembly: GCA_034694165.1. Taxonomy (NCBI): domain Eukaryota; kingdom Metazoa; phylum Arthropoda; class Collembola; order Entomobryomorpha; family Tomoceridae; genus Tomocerus; species Tomocerus mixtus. The sequence goes on along the minus strand of JAQFYC010002594.1, from coordinate 14,336 downwards.
ATACGCATTGTTTAAAATTACGTTGGCAGACAATGCATTGTTCCAAAAATAGAGAAGTTCTTTTGATTTATATACACATACAATATGGTCATACCAAAAGTATATGTTTAATTTAAGTATCTTCAATTCTTACTTTAGAATTGTAGATAACAAATGCAATTACTAAACTAACTGTAGATATTTTCTGCAAGGTTAAAATAATTCCAACCATATTTAAATACAACAGGTCTATGTTGCAAGAACTTTTTGTTTATTTATATTACGTTCATCAATATATAAAAATGTTAATTGATTGATCATATTTAATGGAATTAGTTATCTCTGGATGTTATTTCTTTACTAGTAGTGCTGTAGCATGTTTCTTATGTCCTGAAACAGTGTTCAAAAGTTAAAGACTAACTTTCTTCAAAGGATAGCTGTACATACACTAAATACATAAAAATGTACTTTCCCTTTTTTACTGTAGTGTTTACCTTAGACAAAAGTTTTCCAAACTCTTGCGTTACCACTTGAAGTTGCAAATGCCAATTCGATTAAATTCAGGGCAAAGCTAACCTTCAATAAATCAATTTCAAGTATAATACTATTAGCGTACACTGAGAAATACAATCCATGCTGTACAGATTTTTCGTGTTCATTCATTGTTGTACATAGAAAAGTGCAACCTCAATCGTTTTTTGTATCTTATTTCAATTCACAAATACAATCCTTAATACTAAGAGAAGATGTTCAAGTAAGTATAATAACTTCTATCCGAACAGAGCATTGGAAACTTTGCAACAAATATGTATGATGACTCTACAATAGTGTAACAAAGATCAAATTGTATTAAGGAATTTACTCTTAGCTCATCCTTCCTAGAAAACTAGCTCTTGGTTGCCATAATACAAATAATGTTCCTTGACCATTTCGGATAGCATAGTCATAGTGGAAGAAAATATCCCATCAAAACTCTTGAACTGAATAATATTAACACGTAGAAAAAGTTGCACGTAAACTGTAAACTTGCATTATTACACGAGTTTAGAATCTGGAAAGCCAGAATTTTAAGTAAAGAAGAAATGAGCTCTTTTCTTTTGTCCGACGACTTTCTTCTTTAACTTCTATTGTCTTATGTATAACAATAGTGCAGTCCTCACTCCCTACACACCAGTATCTATATTGTGCATACGACGCTGCACGTCGTTTTGTCTTGGTTATGTCTGTCTAACGACTGGTCTGATAGATTTGCTGGTCTTTTCCTTTTGGTATAGAAAAATAGGCTAGAAAATTGCGAAAAGAGATTCACAGTCGAAAAGTATTCAACAAGACGAAGGTAAATCCTTTCTAAGTCGGAGTTGAAACTAGAAGTTGGAAACGCAACTTTTTCTCGCTCTATTTTCTCTTGCAGTATTAACTTTTCTTCGTTTCCAACATCTTATCTACCCAAGAAGCAGCGGTCCGCCCACTCCGTCGCAAAATGAAACAGTACAAGAAAAACCGAAATTTTTGCAATAACTGGGATACCAGTATTGTTAGATAGAGCTGTCTGAATGCATTATTAGGATTAATATTGGTGTTGCATCCCTTGCCTATTCCCAAAGACTCTTTCAATTTCAAAGGTCATTTTTCTTCGGACATGCGGCAACTGCAGCAACAATACTCATCAATACTTGCAATATTGCATTACAAGTACTTTTAAGTTCGCATGGATGCAGTAACTAAAATTCATTTCTCTAATATAAAAACTTCACCATCGCTGTAATCATGAACAAAAAATCAACTATTTTATAATATTCACATTAACATTACTATTCAAATTCAAAAGAGTATAGGTATATACAAAATGACAGTATTCCAAGATTTTTAATAATCGCTTAAAGAATTTTTGGTATCTACTTAACACTAATATAATTATGACTTAAAGATATCTCAGTTACTTGAATCCTTATTGAAACAAGCAAACTTACTAGGTATGCGACATGTCACATTATGTTTTAGAAGATTCTGAAGCAATTCACCTTAAATATAATCCGATGACATGTAAATTTAATATGGTCTAGATGTTGCATAAGTTTCGAAGACTGAATACTCAAAAGAAAATGATCACAAGTCGAACATAATGCAGTAGTATAAGTTTGCAACACTTTTGGAGTCTACTCAAAGTACTAAATTGCCCGTGCATTTTGCAAAAAGTGACGCTTTGTCATTAGGTAATAAAGACGAAAACTATTTACTATTCTCAAAGGAAACTTCCTCGCGTTACAACCGCACTATTACACTAACAAGGAAAAGTCAGCGATATGCTATGTGTCATAACTAATTTGCAATGGGTAAAACTTTTGTTATGCTGTTTCCTGACTACTGATTATGTTTAAGAGTTCTAAATTCTAATGACAGGAACAAGAAAGGCATCTGCTACTTGACCTCTACATCTTCACCTTATTTACCTAAAAGTCTAATAACACCTAATTGAAATTTGTAAAATATTGATTCTCCACTAGTTTTGCCGTTATAGATGAATAATAAAAATAAAATGAGTAATTAAACTCTCCCAATTTGAACAGGGAAGATAGAAGTTGCCCTTATTTGTCCGTACTTATTTAAATTGCCCTTCTTTATTATAGGAAGCGTATTAAATAAAGACAACAACCTAAAAATATTAAATATTATTTATTATGATTTCAAAGAAAATATTTATGTAGCTATCTTAGTCTCAGAGATTTTCTGCTTTTCTTGAATTTATGCTATCGTTTTTTTTTAATTTTTATCAGTTTTAGGGTAGGGATATCTCGTGTAGCAAGTTTAACGAGTTTGAATGTACTCTTTGAGACTGATATATATTTGCAATATTGTGCCGATGTAAAGACTAAGACATATCCTAAGAGTTCAACCTAAAAATAATAAAAGGTAGTGAAAATGGGTTTTATTTTTCGTCACTAGGTATTATGTACTTATATAATTCGGTAGAATACACTTTATTATCGGAACATGAATATTCAAGGCTAAAACAGAAACTTAAATAAAAGTCTCAGACAGGGAATATGAGCTTAAAGTGCACATATACTAACTTTAAAAATATTAATATGCATGAGTAGATAATGCAGTTGCCATAAGTGTATATAACGCTGCTTGATTGTCTTGTCTTGTCAGGTTCATATTGGCTCGCGTATATACCTATGACCTATTCTGTGTTTATGGAAAGCTCTAAGCTAATCATAAATAGGTACTACTATATACTATGTACCAAGTTGCGTGATTTCCTCGAGCTGAATAGATTTTGGAAGATGGAGAAAAGAAGCGACAAAGATCAGTATTTGAATTTACATTAAGTTTGCAGGTTCATGGATGTCAGATCTTTCAATAGAGGTTTTCGAGAAAGCTTTTCCTTTGCCTTGCGTAGGCATAGCTCGTTGGGAAGAAAAAGTGGAAGTCAAAGTCAGGTCAGCCCCATTCAAACTGCAGATAAGAAGGAAAGCGAATTACCTACTTACAGGAAGAGAGGAAGAGCAGGAAAGCGGAACACTCTGCTCCAATATTCATAGTCTATGTACACCAACTAACCCAAACCAAAGTTAGTATTGTAATGTTATTATTACACAAGGACTTCATTGATAGTGACTATGACTATAGTATGTATATATGTACAACATATTAGGTTATTCTCAAAGAGCGGAAATGTAGGTAAGGCAGAAATTTAGAACAAATACCCTAGATCTAAAGCGTTGTGTTCAATTTACATAGGACGTAATAGGTAGACAATTCTATTTTGGAAGTTGCAATAATTTGTAATGAAAAATTGGTTCTAAAATTTTATTTTAATATTCAAGGTGGAAGGCAATGCATGATATATTTTTTACTATTTAAGAATTTTCCCTTAAGAGGGGTTGAAAATATTGAATTACAACTACAATACGTAATAGTTTATAATACAAAATTTCAATATTTTTTAACTTTTTATTCGCAAAAATTGTCGATGCGATTTACAAACAGTTCTTATTGTAAAATGTTGTAAAATGTAAGAACTTTATCCTGGGAGATCTACGATCCAAACTATTTACTGAAATAATGCTTACCCACAATGCAATGTATCTACGTACTTATAAATTGCTAGGTATAAACACAAATGATAAGCAAATCTGTCACAAACAATTTCAAGTTGAATTTTTTAACTTTTATGGTACAAATATATCGTAATATGTAAATGGGATGATGCCATATATATCATCCCTCTTTGAAACTCACTTCATCCTGATATAGCATATTGTGTGTTATCGTCGATAACATTATGTAATAATATTTCTACTCATATATCCTAGTCTTTTACTTAACCCCACGTTTGCAAAGAGGTTAACAATAAATACTGAAGCATTGTGCCAATAATAGCCTACAAGCACAAAATGTATAACAATATTGTAAATATACCGTCAGGAAGGCTTCTCAAGCAATATTTAGTTTGTGTTCCCACCAGATTGCTTGTTCCGTTAAGAGCTTTCACTATTGTGAATGTAAATACCTATGTAATAATAATAACATAACGATTTATATACATAACTAAGCAAACTGAAACCTCGGGCGGGCTAATGAAGTCGTGGTTTGTAAATATTGTTGATACTTTTCAATTTGATGTTGAGTCTCGCCTTTTCCTCGCATCCTCTCGTTATTAATGTGTAGATACATTACTAGACATTTACAATTTTGAATCCACAACAACTTGATTCCTTTCCACTTTGCAAGAACCAAATATATGGTAATACTGCCCAAATTTTTATTCAGTAGGTCCAATTTTTGAAATTCCTTGTATTCTATTAAATATCTATATATACTACAATACATACATGTAACAAGTAAATCAAAAAGTAAGTAAATGGAGGTTCAACTAAAATGTGTAACTGATCTGTACTGAACATGGCAGAACAATTATTTTTAACTTAATACCTACTTTCTCCAATTATTTCTTCTCTAAATTTTTGAAAATGTTTTTTTTTGTAATTTTGTCATTAATGCACTGATTTGGAATTGTTTATTAACTTGATCTCTTATACTAGAAATACGATTATGTTGGCTTTAAAGTGTGCATTACAATGTTGATTTTCCTTATTATGGGATAATGCAAACTATTTGAATATTTTAGGTGCAAAACACTTATATCTAATAAATATAATATATAAATAAATATAAATATAATATAATAATAAATAAATAAGAAAATATCTAATAAGCAACTTATTAGTGGGGTATGTGTATATGTACTGCCAATGCGTGATGCAAATATTTAAGTTATTTAATTCTTGTGCGGATTTCATAATTATTGAAAACCCAGCATACATTACACATTAATTGTGTCCTATTACTATATCTGTATCTATTTAATATTTATTATCTAAAACAGACTACACCACTATTACTATCCATCATCCATCGTCCACACAATATAAATAAAATAGCCAATTGGCAGAGGAATTTTGTAATTGTGCATTATTAGACAAACACAACCTCAAATATTCTGGTATACAATGGATGAATTTCAGTTTTAAAATGCATTTATGTAATACACGTTTCATAGTACCGAGTGTCCAATATATGTAAAATACTTTATATAGTAGCTCATAGAAAGTAGAATTCCTTATCCTTTCAATATATGCATACATATTATACACATTTATGTTGCAATATATATAAAGGTTTATATTTAGCTAAATAGATACTTGTAAAAGTAAAGTATTATAGCAGAACATCTCAAGATAAATTTCCATGCTAAGAATTTAAATTGAAAGCAGTGAAAGCAAACTTTCCTTTAGCTTTAGCACATCATTCGTTCGATTACAAGGGAAGGGTTTTTTTCAGACTTATCGATAGAGAAAGGTCCTATTTCTCTTAAGAAATGTCCGGGAGACTATAATGCTTAATTTGGTATAAATCGGTTGTGTGTTTATATCCCATTATTTCCTTTTGGTGTTCCTCTTGTGGAAAACCATGTTGTTCCTTCCGTAGTATTCTGTTGTTTATTACTGTGTTGGCAGTCAAATGTGTGAATGACTGGACACTTGCACAAGGAAGATACTCATTTCGAAGAGTACAAAAGACAGAGCAAGTATGCTGAGTTAGTTTTCGTTGCACCAGTAGTTTGGTCGTATCCATTTTCTTTTGGATTCTATACTATAGTATTTCATTTCGCCCGGTTTGTTCTCCGGCTGATGTTTTCTTGTCAGACAAACTCCAAGCAGCGTCCTTGTTATTTTTGTGTCACTTTTTTGGTAAAGAATGCAGCAAGAGGCGACATGCGAAAGAAAGGACGAAAGACATTGTATTTTATATAAATACTAAGGGTCGGTGTCCATTTCACTTTTTGTTATAAAAAGTCCCTTGCAGCAGGCCGCTGAACTGAAGTATCAGACGATATGAAATATAATGTGTTCCGTCCCCGTGGCATAGCAATTTTATTTTTACGTGTACTATACTTATACTCAATATATGTATTGCATGTCGCATGTTATTTATATTTACTTCTGGGGTACATTTACATTATATTGCCTACATATTGTTATGGTAAGGTATGATTTTTCTATAGGGTGTAAGGCATAAATACCGGAACAATGCAGATAGCGTTACCAACAGCGTGTGTGCACTAAGAAAGTACGTGTTTATTATACATCAACATAAATATTTCTACAGAAAACATTCCGTGCTAAGTCTACATATTATCAGTCTGCGGTGCACAGAGGGAATCGACTTAAATAACTTGTGATGGGATGTCTGATGTGGAATGTGGGTGCATTTTAGCTCGTGAGAAAATCCTATTTCTAATGAGATTCTCCAACAGACACTTGTCAACGGTTACTTTTGCTGTCCGTCTTTTAGACTTGTTTATATTTAACATGTAAGTAGCAAACTCGGTTCCCCGCTGATTTGGTGAAAGGCAATATGATAACTTTCTCTTTTCAGGGTATAATATACTCATTTCTAATAGCGAACTTCTGCTGTTTTCATATAATGCAATTCTAATAATAAATAGAGCATCAACCTTCAACCTATGTACTTGGCTTTTGTTGCTTAGCTTTTACTAATAACTTGGCAATAAATACATATATCTGTTCATTATCTGGTAATTTTTAAATCCAAAGTAAAGATGCATGGTAAACATTATTTTCGCAGTAATTTATTTTATTGGGGTAATCCAAAATAATAGCTACAGCTATTTTAAAGGACTATTGAGACTCAACCCCACTATTCAGTGATAGTAAATCAGTCATTATTACATCCAAGGCTGGAAGCACCTAAAGTAATTTCGTAGGTATTCCCAAATCTTGTTCTACGCGGTAACCAATATACGAGTAGGTACTACCTTTAATATTGTTAAAAATGTTTCTGCTTTTGTACTGATATTTAATGATCACTCAAAGAAACAAAAATATAATAGAAATGTGTCAAAACCCATAAAACGATATGAAACATTAACAACGAGACAGGGCAAAGGGGCCAAATAATAATCTATTCTATAATTGCAAGGTTGACATTTCTTTTGTGTAAATATATATAACACGAACAGACAAAGAGAGAAGATACGAAGCCACTAGGAGGCCTAGCCCACTATCAAAAATCTTCGATATCAAATGATAATGACTGATGTCAAGTGCACGTGACGCAGCTTAAGTTACTAACAAAGTTCCAAATGCATCACACTGAAACCCACTCGATTTTTTAGTAAAGTGATATTAAATTGTTCGTGTGGCAGTAGGTTTGTTGACTATAATATATGTGAGCAAGTTTTTGTGAAACAATAAGTATATAGCAGCTAACAACCAAAATTTGCTAAACTGGTTTGAAAAATTCGTACATTGGATTTTCTCTAAAGCATTTTTGTTAGTTAACACCCGGAAACAAATGCATTTTGTATACTAAGCTAGTATTAAAATTAGAACGGTTTTTGGTTTGAGAAATTGTTTTTAAAAACATTGATTGTAGAAACGTGTTATGCCGCATGAACTTTGTGAGCCACTTATTGAGTACCGTGTAATTTTTATTAGTCGTGATATCAGAAAATCCAGTTTCAATATCCTAATAGTTATTTTGCCAACAATAGTGAAAGTCGTCGCAGCGAGGGAGACGGAAATCTTGACAATGGCCACACTGCATCGCTATAGGTATTCATTTCCTTCAGCGTCAAAAGTCAAAGTCAAAAATCCAGTTGAGCTTATGACATGACAAGACATGCGGGAAATGTCCTGCGGTTGCTTGCTATTTTTCCCCTTCCTTTGAGTAGCTTGTAGTTTTCTTCTGCAGAAATACGGATGTCAAATTCGATCTGATACTATAGGGGCTCATCCAGACATTCATATATTCTGATTTATATTCTCTCTGACTGATATAATGTTTTTTCTTTAATACTGGGAACTCTGCTGTGTATGGCATCAGCTTGCTCTGCTCAGCGTTCGGTATCCTTCATCCAATGGAATGGATACAATCAAATCACAATCCAATTCACTACATGGTGAGCGCTAGTCCGTATAACCAACGTTATGAAATAGGAGAAAAAATGGTTATTGTACCAAGTCACTGAATTTCGAATTTACAAACTGATCTCAATTTGGTTTAAATTAAATATTATTTAGTCTAAATTGTACGCAGTCCTTGCAGTTCTGCTATTATAGTATTGGGTTAAAATGACTGTGAGAGTACCATAACAATGTTGGACGTAAAATATGCATGAAAAAACTTATTTATTGTGTGCTGATACCTATGTAAATGTGTACTATGCATTATTGCAGCTTTATATTTGCCATTTATAAATGAGGATGGCCAATATAAAGTATGCACACCAGAGCAGACGGACAACTTCCCTTGTATCTTATCTTGAATTCTCATCTTCTAGTGAAAAGCGTTTTTCCATTGCCCTGTCATGAAGAGAGTGAGTGAACTGTACGGAAGTTGTTCCGTCCGTTTTTCTTTCTCTGGCTTTTTATAAAGGGGCTGTGGGGAATAGATAGCTGGTTGTGAGAAGATTACATAATTAGTTAGCCATCTAGCTACATCTATACATTTCATTTTCTAAAAATAAATGTTATTAAGTATATACTACATAAATATATAGATAAGTTTTGCACATCCACAATATGTAGGCACGATATAATAAACATACCCGTGCCGCATAGGAAATCAGAAATGCGCTTTATTTAATGAGAAAGAGTTGAAATCCCAAGTACAGACGACTATAGGAATCTAAATACATGATGCTGTATGCCTACATGATTTTGTTTGCAAATGCACTACATTAATAATTTCAAGATATTAGAAATCTATGAATTACTGGCTTGTAATATTTGCATGTACTATAATATTAACTGGCCTATTTTGCAAAAAATAGATTACGCAATACTGGATGTTGTAAAGACAATACCCTGGTGAAGGCTGGAATATAAAAATATGTTTTGTTGCACACATGATAAGAGTAGATAGTATTTCCTAATATATTTTGGCAAATAATTCAAGACAACATTTTCTGCCTTTCAAGTAACAAGGGCCTTGCTCACAGCCCTTTCCGTGTACCAACATCTTCGTTTTGGAATTCATTTGGGGAAAGTTGTTTGCCTGAAGTGGACTTTCGTAGTAGCGATGCCATCCAGCCACTCACTATGTATTCTCTCCTTGAGAAACGTGCTATAATATAATACTAGATATATAATACTGCTTCTTTTTACTGTAAGAACTTGCTATAAACTCCCATGTCAACTTTTCCGTACACTTAAGTTTGTTATCTAGTACGCATTTACCGTATTCCCAAATTGCGTAGGCTTTTATAATTCTACTTGCAATGTGGGGCACATTTTCAGCAAAATAATATTAAGTCCTTGTCAGCCCAAAATTTTACAACTTGGAAATATTAAGTCAATATTATTAACAAAATTTTTGTGCGTTTCTCTAACTTTGAATTTATAGTCGGAAGTAAATGTATTTAGTTGTGTATTCTTTGGAATGGTTTATCAAATCATAAAGCTTTTATTTCTATGTATTGGACTGAAATAATTAATTTAACATTCAATGCCATAAGAATTTAATTTGAGAAGCAAACTTGTAATGTGAATCTTAAAGCAACACAATTGACACTCTTTTTTAAATTGTGAAAGTGTAGCTTGTAAGCTATTCTTACATATTGGAATAACTGTACAATAAAGTTTTATTTGGGAATATACGGCATACCATGAGGCAGACCGGATAATGCACTTGAAAAATTGAACTGCCATAGAAAAACTATGGCCATTACTGCATACATACTATTAAGAGTAGGGCTGAGGTTGCTGAAGACCCCAAAATTGAATTCTTAGAGATACTACATTAGCTAACCTATTTTCTAAATCTACTACACAAACAATTACGTTTATATGCACATAGGGGTAACTAGTATTTTTCTATGTACTGCTTCCTGTAGCACACAAAATATGTAGTGCATACGTAGTACATAAAGTAAATAAATTGAGGGCGAAGTTGAAGGAAAGGCAACGACCCAGTCCAAACCAAATTTAGACAGGCCAACTAACTTACTACTATGTTACAAGAATCAGGGCAGTTTGAGTCCAATCCAATCTCAATTGTTTCCTCTCATACACACAAGAAAAGAAAAATGGAGTCTTGGGGATAGAAAGACACGACATGAAGGATTTAGGTTGCTTATTAGCTCTGGTAATATTTCACATCAGCTCATCTCTACCGCTCATCTATGAACAAAAAACTTATCCCATTCTGTTGTTATTAACACACTCATAACCATTTAGCTGGTTCAAACATCTTTTGTTTTCCTAAGTTTATTGTCATTTTCACACTCAGCAAAAATACAATTACCTACTACCAGTCACTGTCAGTGGGTGTGCCAGTATCAGTATAATATATAAGTTATAAGCTTTAGCAATTCATTGCTACTGTACCGCATAGTAATAACAACGTAATATTCTCCCAAATCCATTTACATTTTACTATTCCGTAAAAATTCAGCTCGTAATAATGGCTTATTTATGGAGCATAAAGCAAAATTTTCACGTTATTTCTTGCTAAACAAATATCAAACTTCTTCTGAATAACAACTAATACTAACCAACATCATCTACTTTAAATTAAAGAAAGAATAAAATTGATAGGTACATCGATAATTATATTTCCAATAACATAAGGCAATATTATGCCTATAGTTGCAGTGCGCCCTATTTTCATCTATCGGTAAACAATATAGTTGTAAATTGATTACACCTTAGTTCGCATTTCAATTCATAGTCAAAGTATCTATAGTCGATTAAGCAATCTTTGAAGGCCAAATTACGTGAAACATAATTTTAATTTTATGGCAATTTTTTCAGTGTAGTATATTTAGAAGAAATGAATTTTAATTGCTGCTAGCGTTAATACGTTGGGAAGGGCAGCAAACCCTTGCCTTCTGCTAAATATTTAATGTAAGATGCATTTAAAGTGTCATAGTTACATTGTATTAGGTTTATTAGTTTCTATTTCAGTATAAATAGCTGCGGTTGGATAATTTTATTGTTAATCTGGGTCTGTCTGAACTACCTAATTAGGTAATCCAAACTGAAGAAGATGTGATGGCAAACTACACTTTACTACTACAAGGTTTGTGGTTTTGGTATAAATTCCAAACGCACAGGTGAAATTCATATGGGAAAAGTTATGTTCCTATTAAGTGGAAAGTGCTCTGAGATAAACATTCGTTAGCACAGCTTTCACTTATTATTATACCTACGATATTATTACGTACAAAGTATAGTATAGCTTTTATTTTGTGTACGTACTATTTTCGGGACGCTGTGGCTGGAAGGCATATTTATATCATGTCCATATAGTATAGTAGGTAATGGGTACTGGTGTACTTTGTGTACATGCTTCATTCAAGTTGCATAGCTATTGATTTTGTAATAACAAGACTGGAATAGATATGGTGCTCTGGTTTTCATTTGAAATTTGTCTGCTCATATCATATCGTTAGAGGTAGAATTAGCCTGAACACAATAGTTTGTTGTATGTAAAGTAGCAATAATTGTTTGTACATAACTCTAATGCTCAGTGAATAGAGAAAGGGACGATGATTGGTTTTACAATAATGTATGAATAGACAAACTGACTTTACCAAGATTTTATAATGCATAAATAGGTACGCTGTTTATAAAACAACGAGTCTAGAAACAAAGGTGCCGACTCTATAGGTTTGGGCATAATCAACATAAATATAAATGAAGTTGTCCGTACATCTCCCTGTCGGATGCACTGTTAACTTGGACAGAAATTGTGATTGCTTGCAATTTAGGAATTCAGTTGAGTTCAATTAGGTTCTTGTGTGTAGATAGATATCGACATTTATGTATTACTAATAGTACATACAAGGCGGACTGCTACCCGCACAGAGTTCTTCTATTATTAGTTCCCTCCGCATTTTCTTAGAGGTTCTTCCAACTAATCTAAAAACTTAGCTCTGGAAGGTACCTACAGGAAAATTCATTGCTTAAGTTCGTAAGTTCTGCTGGTGAGCTAAATAAGAAGAAGAAAGTATGTATGGGATATGGAATAGTTAGCTAGTTCTTCGACCTGGATGAAATGGAGAAGGAAATGCTATAGATAGACGGAACATTGTCAAACGAGTGTATTTCGAGTGAAAACGACAGCCATTCCTTCTGACTCTTTTACGAGGCGATTCAACTCTGTTGTCTCGATTGACGCTTGCTTTCCTTTGCCTACTATATATGTATACTCTACAGAACTCTCGCACTCAACTCCATTCTGACTCTGCCATCCATTGCAATGTCACTAGAGCTCATTTCAATTGAATTGATATGTAAATGGAAGAATCCTCGGAGAAAGTGGGGCAGCTTAGAGCTCAATTAAGAAATCATACTTATGGATTGACTGCACACACATAATACGGCAAGTAATTCTATAGCTTCCCTTCCTTTACTATTTAGGTTCCTATTGGCATGTATGATATAGTGAGTGATAGCGATAGCTCTTACTCTCGTGAACTTTGGATTGCAGTCGTTTGTTTGACAGACTAGTCGTCGTCACATCAGTGACACTGACACGACAAGTCAAGTCCCACTTTCTCCTCCTTCTCCCGAATATTAGAGGTAGGCACTACCATAATATTACTGCTCAATGGTGTGTTTGGGGTGTACCACATATACAGAAATTGGGTAGATAAACGGACATGGACGCCACCAAAGTGTCAGTCAGGGTTTTAGTGATTGCGGAAACTTTTACTATTTATATTTAGGTATGTCATTTCTTATGATAAGGGCTAGTTTACCTTAAACTACCTACTACAACTGCATAAAGCTTTTAAAACAATTCTAATTTGTAAATATATATTTATATGTACGTGCAGTATATAGTATTTTAGATTTATAATTACATATAGTGGAGAAAAATTATTTGAAAAATGGCAAAATGGCTACTACCATTTTATGTTTTGAAAGGAGAGAGTAAATTGCAGCATGCTTTTCAAACACAAAACTAAAACCCTGTTTAGTAGTTTTCTCTGTCTGCTCTGCTTTGGCCATTACCCTTTTATGTTTTGATATCCATGCACTTTTCAGCTACCTAATAACTATTTTATATACCTTATAAATAACAACTACTACCTTCTTTACTCTAATGCCGTGTCACTAAAGACTTCCATCCAATGCCCTCAATAACTCAACTATAAAAAATGATAGATCTACAAATACTCTATTGGATATATGCATAATCTGCATAATGACTAATGACTAGTGCAAACATCTTATTTGCTATTAAAAGCTTTGAAATCAACTTCATCTGCTGTGCCAATAAATTCTGCTCTGCAAAATTCTATAGAATACAGCAAACCATGAAAAAGTGTTACAGGGAACCTGATAGCAACAGAAAACAGGAAGTCTGCATCCGGTCTAAATTTAAAGTATATATACATACATTCACAATTACATTTCCCACAATTAGCTCTTAGGTGCACTCAAATAATTTAGTAGTCTCAAGTAAATTAAAGATTAAAGACATATTATGTTTTATTGTCTTACGATCAGTCGAAAATTTTGAATTAGATGTAGGATAAGTACTGCATTTAAATAAAACGGAATCAGCAGATACGCAGATTTACATTTCCTGTACTGTAATTGTAGATACTTATTATTATGCATCTGTGCATAATCTTGCCAGGATGCCATCAAGCCATTATTTGATTTTATGGCCTTTCATGAAATTCCTTTCACTCATAAGAAAATGCTTTAAATGAGAGATATGCATGCAAACTACTATGACGGTCTATTTTCCAAATAGACACGGCTCGGAACTCAATTGAATGAATCCGAATGATATTATTTTTATCGGAA
>JAQFYC010002593.1:0-24741 GCA_034694165.1 Tomocerus mixtus | reverse complement strand
CAACGTGTCAATAAATGCTTAAATGTTACCCACTGATGTCCACAGAACTCATAATTGTCATTGAATTGAAAACAATGACCATTACTTACGGGAATTTATGTATGTAAAGTGGGAATTTGCAAATATTTTAATATTTATATATTTTTGTACTGTGTACTGCTAATGCTACAGTATTAATCAGTATTAAATTATTTCATTCATTCACCAGAATTCGCATAAAAACCAGAAGTTATTCAGTGCAAATGACAAGGCACGCAGATGTTACTTAAAATATTTTACAACAAATATATGTAGGAACAATTGACAATGGCATATTGATAAATGGTAACACAATCTGTCACAGAGTAGTACATACGTCTTATCATAATTTTAGCATTCTCCACTGTTGTAAAGCATGAAAGTTGCATTAATAAAACTGGCTATCAGTTTCTGTGTAGCAGTATCGTCTTTCATTCATGTGTGCGTGCCACTTGTAATCTGAAGTTCACAAGTTTATGGACTATCGATCGTGCAAAATTACATGGATTAATTATAAACTATATATATAACTTACGACATGACCAACTGGCCAACAATCAAGAGCCACATAATAATAGTCACGGCTGCCAATTAATGTTGTTGGAGTACTGAAAGCTTTACGGAATGCGTTTCGGTTTGCTTAGCTGTTATGGTACATAATAAACATAACATTTACATAATATAATCTACGCACATATTTTCTAAAAGATATTTAGGTGCAGGTGCATGTGCCTATCACTATTTACGAGATCTTTTTGAAATCAGTGCTTATTCGTTAGCTGAATGTGACATGGGCAGTTTACAATTTAAAAAATAATTGATTTTAAAATTGCCTAGGTATGATATAACTATGCTTACATGTAACTCTAAAATATTAATAATACATACAATAATATTATAATTAATAATATACTATAACAAAAATCTCTGGATTATGTCACTTGAGCTATAAAAACTGTCTTAACGAAGTTTATGTTTCTTAGAAGATGTCTGATGTTTACGACGACCGCTGCTCCCACTTCCACTGCCATTGTTACTTCGCCTTTTGCATCTTCCCTCTACCCTGCCTCCATAATTCATTAGTCCAATTCCAAATACAATCAGTAGAGTTCCTAGCCACCACAACAGAGTCACCGATTCCTCAAATACGAGCTGCCCCACTACAGCCTATATAATGTTTAAATAATAAATGTAAAACATTTGCTTTTATAGGTTAGTTATGTCGACTTTATCAACTTGAGCAAATTAAAAATACAAGTTAGATAGTCTAACTGATATGATAAAGAATCCATTTTACCGATAAAAAGAAGTTAGCAGCCGTATTCGTAACAGTCGCTTCCAAAGACGTTTTGCAGTAACGGAGAGCTTTCACAAAAGTTGACCACATGAATACGTTCATTAGTATCATGGTAGCGAAGGCCAAAATCTGAATGTAAAGTGCCGACTGCGTAGCGAGAAAAACATGTAATTAGATGTGAAGTAAACATTATTTACGATTTGTTTAATACAATAATAGAGATGCCCACCACATATTTGCGAAATAAGTACAAAAATGAGTGATAACAGCCATAACAGTACCTTTTCACAAAAGACATAAGCTTCCTGATGAGAATAATTAAAGCTTGAGAAAGCTATAGTTTCGCACTTCCATAGCGTTTCAGTGCGAGTCATAGCAAATTTTCCAAACGTTCCTGCTAAGGCAGCAAACACTCCTGATGTCAACGCTAAAGTCAATCCTTTGGTTGGAGAAGTTGTTGGGGAAGTGTCAGGAGTCAACTTCTCCCCTTCTTCTTCTGAGTCACTCATTTCGCCTGTCACCTATAGGTGCTGCAAAAAATCTGGTTTCTGATTTCAAATGTAAGTACTTTTCACAGTAATTCTGGAAAGAAACGAAGTCACGATTATACACAGGTAGTATTTTGATCATTCTGACTAGAGTGAAAACAGGTAAAAGTTTTGGTTCAATGTGAAAGGCGGTTTAAGCTTTTAATTATACCTACTATCGAACCTACCTTTACTTACTACACTGATAGTTAAGCAAATCAACACAACGTATGTAAATAATATAATCGTATATAGGGAAATAAAACGCTTATTACGTTTAAAACATCTCTTTACAAGCCTATGCAGTGTTGAATGTTACTAGAAATAAATAAAACGCTTTCTCCTACACACCACAAGGTATTTTCCAATGTACAGGTCTCAAAAAATGTGGCCACAAAGTATAGTATAGTTTTATAAGTGGGTAATCCGACATTAGTAGCAATACTACTAGTTAATTAGCAAAATTGGACCATTATTAGTTAATAAGATTTATATTACTTATGTTAGGGGAAACCAGGAGAAAGCGTTTATGCGAATTTATTTGTACCGTGTATATTTAATCTTTATGAAATACTAACTATTTACTTACCGATTATCGGATTATTGTCATTCAAATAGGGATTGCTAACGGGTGGAGCGCCTTATTTTCATGTCAAAGTCAAAATAGTCGAAATCGTAGGATATTAAAGTCAAAAGTTAAATGACTGATATTTGTTGCTTCGGTTTATTTATCATGTTGCTGCATGCACAGCTAGTGAAAGCGTAAGTGACAGCAGATCAAGTACTTAGCTTCTAAAATTGGCGATGATCCAAAATTGCTGTGCCATGTAATGTTAGTATGTTAGTAAAAGACGATAATAGTTATCCTTTTAATCCATAATCGGTTTTTGTTTAATGTAAACATGCACACAAGCACATGACAGAACACAAAAGTGAAAGTCAATACGATATTGAGATATCATCTGCATCTTCAGCAGGTATTTTAGAGAATGGTTTTAAATGATATACTAATACATGATCAATGTGCCTACGCGTCATTTAGGAGTGCTTAAGATTGAAAATAGAGCAACTTCGCAATTCAATGCACGTACAAGTGGCTATATTCCGGAAGAAAGCGCAACACAAAAATGAGGCAATACTTGAAATGCTCTATCAGTCAGCAGAAGATGGTTTAGAAAAATTTGAAGTTTATTTATTTACTCAAAATACCAACTGATTTCATCGAAAATTGTCGAAATTTTGAATATTGACCAACTCCAACTAACTGAGATAATTAACTTTATAATTTGTGAGATTTTAAAGAGGTAAGCTGAACTTAATAATTTTTAAACAATACAGTTTTGAAACTAGTTTTAAAGTTCTTGTAAGCAGAAAATAATTAGGCAATTAAAATAAATATTTGAAATTTTAAGTTAGTTAGATTGTCCTCAAAAATAAGAAATTATAACCCATTCTGCCTACATAAATAGCTAAAATTTATTTTAACAACTGAATTATTTTACTATCTATTTAATGTTTATTCATTGCCAATTGCAGTTTAGTGAATGGACATATGACATAAAATTGTGTTTTGGCAATCTACGTGTCACCTGACGTGTCAACTTGTAACGGTATGGTGGCTTAATGCATTTGATATGCCAGTTACCTTAAGAAAAAAGAGACGATAACGTAACGCGGAAGGATGAGTTAACTTCCTCGCTCGTATGACTTATGACGTAAATAAGGGTTAAAATTGTGTGTCATTATCATCAAAACAAAAGTCAAAAACCTGAATCTTATCATTATAACATTTTGAAATAAATTCAACTGGATTCTTCCGTCTCCTCTCCAATTAGAGGTAAGCATAGGGTATTAAATAAAGTAGTACTACTTACTAAGAACAACCTACTTGATGTATCATAATTACGTAACGTAAGGTGCATATTTCACGAGAATTTTTATTAATTATTCCAGCAACAAGATGTACTGCTTACAATGGCTCATTCCGGTCTTGCTGCTTCCGAAACCAGTTAATCCTGCTCTTCTCCATAATCATGTGATGTTCATGCTGTTGTATCTGACAGGATTTTTTCTGGAGAGAAAACCGTGTACGATTTGTTCGCTTGTCTTCGTAATAGCCGTGGCCCTCCTATGTTACTCTGGTGTTGGCAATTGTCTCTTCTGGAGCTCTAATTGTGATACAGTAAGATGCGAGAATGGCTGAGTAAGTTATAAACATTTTTAAAATTTACTTTCGTGATATCTTTAGTGACTTTGATATTTACCCTGCTTAAGGTATATGCTCATATAAATATTTTACTTTTTAGGGCATACTGCTTTCTCCACGCGCCGGAGAAGAAAGCAAAAATTCATCGCGTAATTTAATATGAGTATTTGAAAATGGCCTATAAATACGAGTACGACTACATATACACCAAATTAACCTAACGAAAATAAATTAGGTTCAGATATCCAAAAAATGTAAATTCATTTTTGTGTTAATTCTCCGTCGATAATTATAGTACTTATCCTTGACACACGTGTCACGAATTATTATAATATTTCTAATTCTTAAGTGAATCATTAATTGTACTGTAATACTCGAAATACATAGGTTATTTTGTTGTATGTTATAGTCGTTTTGAGGTAATCATATTTATATTTGCAGATTCTATGTATTTAATGACCTTTATAAAATTACTATTAATTCTAGTAAGTAACTTCCAGCTCAAAGTAATACGAATAACGAATTTTGCCACAGTTCTCTAGGATTGGATGAGTGTATGTGTTATTCTTCTATGTATCATCCTGCCCAACTTTGTCTATTAATACTTTTTCAAAATCTTCGATGTCCTATATACTAGATACACAAATATATATTGAGAGAAATATGTTTTGCTTTGAGCACTAATATATATCTATAAATGTAATATCATTAGATTAGACTGATTGCTACCCTGTTTAATTTTCAAGGTAGTTAACAGTTTACATCTCCATTTACACTAGTATTTATAATGCAAAATGTGGAATCTAAATTAAAATTGTTTATTGTGTATACATTTGCTAAATCGATATTTAAATGAAGTGGACACATATTGTACACATACCAAAATAGAGCTAGATTACAGAACAGGAACACAAACTATCAAACTACTAATCCATCTAAAATGCTTGTTGTTTGCAAAGATTGGGATTGTAATTCGTCTAGTCACTGATCCACGGAGCAAAATAGTATCAAAAACCCTATCAACTATAAAATGCTAAAGCTGGCAAATATTTTACTAAACAATAATTAAAGTCGTACAAATATAATACCTACATCTTATCAAATGGTAATAATTTTCTGTACCATTACAGTAAAACTAAATATAAATGTTGGCAATGTTGCTAAGTATATGTAAACATCTAACTGTAAGAAAAACTGATATATAAAATAGATATTCATCCTATTTATCACATGTTGGTTTATAGCATGAACATGAATCAGTTCTTCTTACAGTTGATATCTAGGATTTAGCCAACTTCTATTAAACACATTTTTAATGTCGATGTGTATCTTTATATACGACTTGTCTTGTAAATTGTAAAGTATCACTTACATACGTAGTCACAACACAAGCAGTTGTACAGTACAGTGACAGACTATCAATATTGTATAGAGAAAGTACTATATAGCTTTCATATGCTTTCACCATGTTATTTATTTTGACAGCAACATCAGAGATGTGTACATACAAAAAGTGTACCAAAATTGTGATACCATGTGAGACCTTTAACCAGAAAGGGCTACAGTGCGTGTGTAGGCAAATCCATCAGTGTTTGACTAATAGACAAACAAGACAAAGCTTACAGTTATACAGCAATAAGAAGAATAAATACTACGACGTATATACTACTACTTATCTATATTTATCTTTTAGTAATGCTAGAATGTGTATAAATGTAAAGTTCTGCAAAACGGGAGAAAGCTATATCTGTAGATTAAATATTATATTGATTGTATTGTAATGTAAAGACTTCCTATATAGGCCTTACACTTACATAAGTTTACGTTTCCAGTCCTCATAAACTGTAAGTCCGTTAGTTAGTACGTAGTACGTACCTATGTTGAGCGGTTAACTAAACAAGAAAATTATTATGTTAGTTTACTAGTACTGAAACTTGACTTCAAACATGAATAACGGAGAAATTCTATTGAGTGAAATTATCTAACTTTATGAAACCAATTATTGTATACATAAGTACCAATAGTTTAAAAGTTAACAACAACGATTCGATATTAGTGATTTGCCAACAAACACTGGACTGTGACTGTAGTTGGGTTAGGTCATATAATTAATTGTGAGTTATTATGAATATGAATAGTGTAAAGCATGTGTACGATTATATTATCTCTAATTCAGTGAAAGTAGTTTTGTGTTGTGTGCACAATTTTATTCCTTGTCGGAAGAAATTGGGTTTTATTATGTATACTTTTCAAATTCAAATTGCATAGGTCTAAATCTAAATAAGAACGATAATAATTATTGTGTTGTATGATGAACACTGATATTGATATTATAAATAAATGGATTTGTGGTTTTATATAGGTACTTAATACTGTATCGTTCAATTTTATTCATTTAGAAAGGGGCAAAAACCCTACTTTCGTTTCTTTTGCAGTACAGTTCACCAATTCAATTTTAATGCATATATCTGTATCTAACATGTAAATCGGCTTTCTCTTTTCATATATAAACACCATATATTATTTATTAAGCAACAATTTCCCCTTCTAGGGGTACATTACATTGTTACATTGTATATTTTCTATAGATACAGTCAATATTATCTTAATGTAGCACAAAATATTTTATTATCTCGCTGATTGTTTCGTCATAACTAGAGAAATCACATATTGTAACTATTATCATCAGATTCATGTGCTTGAAGGTCATTGAAATGAGCAAACAGTTCCTTTTTAAACTGTCCTTTTGATTCACAATTTTTCAAATAATCAGGTAGAATAAGCCACTCAGATTTAGCTTGGTTTGAGAATGATCATAATATGGCACTTTTACTATTAAAAGTGTCATTATTAATTTTAAATATGCTTTCGCTTGCGTTGCCTTTTTGGCATAATGACGAGGCTTTCAGTTGAAGAACGGGTACATTGAATATTTGCCAATATCTTTAGTGGAATGTTGAAGTGAAAGCTGATATACCTAAATGCAGATAATTTAAGTGTGCCGTGCTATAGTACATATTATTAATACGGAGAAAGATTACAAGAGTAAAAGCGATATTTATGCGCCGCTTTACAATAAAAAAAAGCGAAGAGTCCTGATTTTCTCCATGCAAACTTTCACTAAGCCTCTTTGAACGCTATCGTCATATTATTACCTATGTAGAGTATATTTTGGTAGTAAAAGCTAATAAATGAAGATAAGGACTATTCGCTTCTTTTTTAACAACTGCAGAATTTTTATAACATGCATAGAAACATTCCTGCACCTATTCAATGATGTGACAAATAAAAATTCAGCGCACACGTAAATGTAAATGTGATACAAAATACTTTATTCAGTGGCCGTCTACATACGTATTTTACAGCTTTAAAAAATAATATTACGAAAACACAAAAAAAAAATGTAACTGTTAAAGTGGAAGTTATTATAATATAAAGCTAAATGTACCATTATTTAATTATTTCTTCTACAGAAACTAAATGCAATTCACATTCACAATAGCAATCTAAAAACATTAATACATATTACATAGGACTTAAGACAGCCAATTTTTCTTTTAAGACAATAAAAAACAGGAATTAGGTTTCTAGGATTAGATAGTTATGGTGCAAGTATTGCTTTTAATTTGACAACAATTTAATGGTTAACTAATCAAAATGGTTGAAAAGCTTGACTTGACAAACAACCTGTAAGTTTAATAAGAATGAAAAATAATACATTATGCCTATCCTCTACTTTTCTGAATGGAAAACTAACTATGGGCCAATGAAATAAGCTAGGGTTTGGAGATAAATCAATGTCGAATACAATATTTTATGTAGTTGAAATGCTGTAAATAACGGCAGGTATCGGTATTTTGTTCAATTAATATTATCAATCCAGCTCCACTGTTTCAAAAATCCCTTCATCTTCTTTTTCTTCAATAATACGACGCTTTTTAGCAGGGAGAGATTCATGAGCGGACGGCAACTGTCGTTTGACTCCCACAACTTGAATGTCGTCTGGTTGCTCCAAAATCTCCAGGTCGTCATTATCCTCGACTTGAAGTTTTCCTAATTAAAGTTATTTATTTTATTCTAATTGTAATAAATTGTACAAACCATATTGTATAAGATTCTTAACCAAAATCATTGTAATTACCTGTCACTGTCACTTCAGACGATGAGCTAGTACTTGGAACTTCCTCCTTAGGATTAAGCTGAGATCGGTCTCCAATTATTTCGTAAATCTCTCCCATTTTATCACGATTTTCTTCGCTAACTGCTAACGCGGCGATAGTGATATTTAGTTGGTAGTTTTGCAAAAAGTCATCGCACTTCAATCTTGATCCGTCAGTTATATTGAAGTCCTGTTTAAATTCACATTGTTAAAGCATTTTAATAATTTTAAACATATCATAAAATCACTAAATCACAAGTATAATTTTCAAAATCATTTTCTATTTCCTTCCCATTAATATACGCGCACCTTCAAAAGTTTGTCGGCTATATCTTCAGTTTCCCCTTCTTCACTGGACATTAAAATTGTTCCCTTTCCATCATCAATTTCGACATCCGGAGCTATCATACAGAACTCTTTTTTTAATACTTTATCTGCCAGCAATCGAATAGTCATTTTCTCCAAATCTACTCTCACTGTCATCTAGAAAAGAAATGTGAAACAATTAGTATTGTGTAGAAAATTTTCACTCTACCAAAAGTAAATTATTTATTTATATTTTGGAAATTGCTTAATAAAATTCTTAACACTGTACCTCGGGCTTTTCAGCGCATACGTAACACTTTGGATTGGGAGCCGAAATGGCATCAAAAGAAAACAGTTGTTTCTTTGTATTAACACGCTGTCCTACAAAAATCTGCAAAACCAATTGAAGTAAAAATAAGTGTGATGCTTGTTTGTAGTATATTAATCTCTCTGTGTCTCCGTTTCAATATGTACAAACACATAACAAAACTTACAGTATTGCACTTATGGTACTCTTCGCGCAACACCTTGAAGCTAAACATCACAATCAGTCCGGCCACAATGGCGTTAGTTGAAGCAATAGCAGGAATGATGTTGCCAGCCATCGCTATGGATTAAACAGTTACGTTATTAATAGATATATATACAAATTACGAATTGAAATTAATTGATGTTTGAAATATTTAAAAATACATTTTGTTTCAAATCGACTCTTTTGACTTATTCCAAAAATGAAGCATCTAATGTTTGAACACGCAGTGACAAAATCCATGGCAGGTTCGTCATCCTTATCCCAGACCAATGATTCGCCTTCTTGAGAAGCCTATTACGAATTATGATTATGAATCAAGATGTAAGAATATAATATGTACAGAATAGGATTATGCGATTATGTATATATATATATCTAAATGTAGCCGATAGTTTAGTACTATTATGGTTTACCATTAAACGTTTCTTCAAAACTCCAACACTTTCTTCAAATACTTTAGCGCACTCAGCCATACTCCAAATACGCTGATCCTTAAGAGCTGGCGCAGCAGCGGCAACACTATTACTGCTCGATGCCACTACGTTAAAAGATTATTTCAAGTATTTAAGCATTGAAACTTTTAATTTTTTGCACTTTATGATAAAAGAAAAGAACTGTGTCGTATCTTACCAGCATCCGGCAAATTATTCCAATCCAAGGGAGTTGGTGGTCGCCGTTCCTTCCACAAACTTTCCATTGATAAAAGGTACTTAATATCCTCACTGAAGAGTTTTGTAAACAACTTCTCCGAATCATAATCGTTATTTTGAGCCCATTGTCGAGTAGATACCTTTTCAGTTTCCGCAGCAGCTTCTAAGGCTGCTTTACCAGCATCACCTAAAGAAAACAATCTAACAAATGAAGTTTGCGACCTTAAAATAAATAGGGTCGTCTGTCAATGTTTATAGTTAGCATTTACCAACAGCTTCTGGATCCGCAGAATCAGGAGAAACATCTTCATCTGGGTCAGCCATTCCAAATAGTTGACTACAATTATAAAATGGTAATTTTAATAGCTGAAACATTATTATACCTGTTTAAATAAAAACGTGTTTTATTTAAGTTCTGGTGGTTTACTCACTTAAACAGATGTTTGCTCCAAACGATGCAGTGAATCGGTTCTGATGGTGTGTTTCGAATTGTGCAACCTGGAAACGACTTTTGGTGAGCACGAGTAGTACAGTCATAGCACTCACTAACTCCTTTCTTGTGCAACTATTGAAAACACGATTATTACTATATGTATTATGTAACCCGATTTCGAAATAATCATACCTAAATAATCAATACCGTTCCATTGTCGATCTTAATTTGCTTATTTTCAAATATATTTTTTTTTTGTAAAATACAATTATATTGATTATAAAATATATATAACTTACTGAAACATGGCCGTCATATCCAGCTGATCCAGATTCAATCAACGGAACATTAGCAGCTAAACACATTCGATTGACATGGCTTCGAGCGGCACGGTTGTCTAATGCATTCATAACTAGTCCAAATTGCTTGTAGAAGTTGATATCGTATTTCGACCTAGGGAACAAAATGCATTATGTATTTGACTTGACTTAGCATGATATACTATAAAATACCATAGGTATTAATTCAAAGTCAAAATTTAAAATACTCTGTAATGCTGTCGTGGTAAGCAGTGATATCAACATTCGGGTTGAATGTAAGTGCAGATTCTTTTGCAACAATCGATTTGGGACGACCAACATGTTCTCGACGAAAGAGGAACTGTCTGTTGAGATTACTCACTTCGATGGTGTCCAGATCAATCTAGACAAATAATTGTGAATTTGAAATACAGTATAAATGGTGAATATATTACTACTGATGACCGATGTGATGACAATATTTATTAATAGGCCATTGTGCAATTACTTATTTGCGATCATGGTCTACAATGGTCTATTATTGTGTAAGCTTACAATATGGACATTTTTGAAGCCAGTCAAAACCAAATTTTTCAAAAGCTCGCAACCGATGCCGCCGGCTCCTACCATCAATATTTTTGTCGAAGTAACCAAATTATGCAAGTCGCTGGGCAGAAGACCTGCAATTTCGGCAGCCATTTTCTGAGATAAAAAAACAAGGATTTGTTAATTATTATATGGCATACCTACGCTCCTTAACATAAATATATCAAATATAAATGTTAAAATGTAACTTACTGAATAAATTCAGATAATCGCTTGAAATTGAAGTTTAGTTTTGGAGGGTCAAAAGTACAGGCTTCGCCAAATTGTTCCAAATTTAATTGACCGATTAGAAGAATAATAAAAGTTTCCCCTCAAAGTGGCAAGCTAAAGAAAGTCAAAAAAGTAAAGAGCAGATCAAAACAGAATGCAGGCTAGCAGGCCTGCAAACAACTTGACGCCGCACAGCAAAAAATACTATTGGTAATGGTAACTTTCCGGAATTCAAATTTTGGTATTCGCGGTAGTAGTGTGTGTGAAAATAACCCGCTTAGAGAAATTTTAGAATATCGGTCTCATCGTTCGTCGTTTCTCCTTGTGCACTATAATATTTTTAAAGTTCTTTGTATTTCAAGTTTACTGGTTGCTGGTAAGTAGGTAATAAACATTATGTCATTTTCATTAGCATATTAACTATCTCATTGTAATGACCGATAAAGTTAGAAGTTTTGGAATTTCTAGTGTTCATTTTTGCAAAGGAAAGATTTTATGCATGTACAATGTACAAGCAAACATGGGTGGGCAACTGGGCAGTGGGCACGCACCGCATAGGAGTTACTAGGTCTGATAGGGTTACATGCTGCATCTACTTACCAGCTTACTACTTTCCAATTAAATATTTAAACCAAGTTAAGAGCCATTATGATCCAGAATAAATAGTGGCTTTAAACACTTGTACGTTTCGATATCGGAGATTGATTCAAAAATGGTCAATTAAGCCGTTGTTTCTGTTTGTTGTATTTAAAAAAGATCGGCTCCCTACGGTATGTTTTGATTCTAAATTATCTGTCTGAAGCATCCTGACGTGCAATAAAAATTTTCACTGCTTTGTAGTCCAGTCCAAAGTTCAGAAACTTAGACAAATTCGCTCTGGTCCCAACTCCCAACATACCCGAATAGATGATTTCCTCAATCCCTCACTTTGCTACCTGTCCCGTGTATTTATTCTCTATTGTAACACAGGAGAGGTAGCAAAGTGAGGGATTGAGGAAACCATCTATTAGCATTGTTGTCGGAATCGGAGGATATTTTAAAAGTGGCATGACTTTTTTATCTGGAATATATGTAGTATTTATATTCAGTGAATTGATTTTCCGATTTTTGGTTTCTTATTTGGCTTATAATCGTGGCAAATTTTTTTTTTCGATACTTTAATCGCCCTATATTTATTTTGTTTGGTGCCCACCTTTGTAGGGCAAAAGTACCAAGCCTATTTACCGTAGCTAAAGTTATAAGGACAGGGGTATTATGAGATATACTGTAGTATCATAATGGAGCTTTCCTTACTGACCGTCATCTGTGGCTCAATGGTCTAGGGGTATGATTCCTGCTTTGGGTGCAGGAGGTCCCGGGTTCAAATCCCGGTTGAGCCCATAGCTTTTTGCTAATTTTTCATGATATGAACATCACTCTACACACTTTATGCATTACTTACAATGCAATAGGTTCAATTATGTTAAAATTATTACTAATGCAATGGTTTGTTTCTCCTTATGTAGCTTCTGAAAACACACAGAACCGGTGGATCACGGGCACTTACACTGTACACAAGCAGTCGAATTCTGTGAAAGCGAAAGCTGTTACCTGAAAAATATTTTTGCATGCAAGCCTCGATCCTATTTGTTCATCTGAACTTGGCAAAGCTTTAAGATTGTTGAGAAGGCTGGAATAGTGGACGGAAATGCATGAACGGAAAACGGAATTAATTGCCAACTTTCTTTAACTAAGAACATTGATTTCTCTCCCCCCCCCCCCCCACAATAAAGGCCGCCGTCTTGTCAATTTGCAACCTTAATAATGGAAAATATTTTATTTTCGGTGGCTTTGCTCCTTTTAGGATTATCTAGGCCGTCAAATTCTGTGAGTATGCCCGAAGGCTTTGCTACGGTAAGCTAACCACTCTCAACCTAAGAAGTAGCTTTCTCATTTGCCTGAATCTGAAGTCCTTGAGAATTGTGAATCTAACCTTTTGAATTTTGAAATTGTTTTCAGTCAAATCACACAAATAATTGGGCAGTGCTAGTGGACACTTCACGGTTCTGGTTTAATTATCGCCATGTTGCCAATGTGCTATCAATCTACAGAAGCGTAAAGAGATTAGGAATCCCCGACAGTCAAATTATTTTAATGATAGCTGATGATATGGCTTGCAATCCTCGCAATCCCACCCCGGCTACTGTTTTTAACAATGCCAATCAAAATATTGATGTTTATGGTGATGATGTTGAAGTAGACTATAGGTAAGCTGTCGTATTTGTCAACTAGCTGGTTTAAATATAAATAGCGAGAATAGTACTTTTACATACAATATAATAATATATGCTTGACAATTAATGCCTAACTTTCTTTCGTAAACAGGGGTTACGAAGTCACTGTTGAAAACTTTGTTAGACTGTTGACTGGACGAGTGGAACCTGAAACGCCACGTTCCAAGCGCTTATTGTCTGATGAGCGCAGTAATATTTTGATATATATGACGGGTCACGGGGGTGATGGATTTTTGAAGTTTCAGGATTCGGAAGAAATCACTAACGTGGAATTAGCAGATGCATTTGAACAAATGTGGCAAAAGAAAAAGTAAAATAACTAACATATCTACGAACACGTCTGTACTATAAATAATAATTTAGGAGAAGATGAGAATTACAGTACCATACCAAGTAATTATAATGTGCTTATATATTTTGTTTTTCTAGATACAATGAAATATTTTTTATGGTTGACACTTGTCAAGCTGCCTCAATGTATGATAAGTTCTACTCTCCCAACATTCTTGCAGTAGCTAGCAGTCTGGTCGGGGAAGATTCCCTTTCGGTGCGTCCGCTTATTAAAATTTTTACGAAAGCATTTGTATGAATTAATATAATTTTATTATCAAAGTCATTATATGGATGTGGATTTTAATGTTTACTGTAGCATCACGTGGATTCCAGCATTGGCGTTTACATAATTGATCGCTACACTTACTATGCATTAGAATTTCTGGAAAGAGTTAAACCTGATACAGATAAAACAATGGGACAATTTGTAAGTGACCTACACGTTACAACTACCTAATATTTACATGCACTAAACGATAAACTACAGTCTAGGAATTTATAAAAGAACTAAATGCGTATTGATGTTTTGTATTACAGCTTGGAGTTTGTCCTAAATGGGCCTGTATTTCCACTGTTGGAGTGCGTAAGGATCTTTTCCCTAGAGATCCCAATAAAGTATTAATAACAGACTTTTTCGGCTCTGTTCGTAAAATACGCACTACGAAAGAAACATTCAACATCACAAATTTGTTTATAGAAGATTAATTATATTATGAAATGTAAGTTACTTACTTAGTTCTCCAACGTATTTTTAACTGTAGTTTCATTTCAAGTTACAAGTCCTTATTTTGTGATATAATAGGTATAACGTATAACTAGTATTTACTGTTAATCTAGTTACCACAAATACACTTGTCTTTGTATGAGAGCTTCCTTCATTTAACTTGACTATGTACAGTATAAAGTGTAAGTTATAAGATGATGTGCCTAAATTATTGTGTTTAAGTTTAAATATGTTCCTTTTACGACTGTATGTTTTGAGAAACTTGTGCATTTCTATAGACATTAGAGATGTTGTAACGTATCATGTTTGCATTTTGTACCGTACTGTGTAATTCAAGAGAGTGTGTCTGCGTAATAAAAACAAATGAAAAGGAACCTATGCCAATGTAAGTCGTACTTTATGTGATTCGGTTCGACAATTTAAATCGCCATTCAAACTTACATTTCTCACCAAACAAACTCTTATCGCCAGACCTAGTTAGTTAAATCCAAATATCCTGTAGTTTCAAATTGTATAATAATTGCAATGGGTTGACCATTTTTCCCATAAAACCTATTACAGTGGAAATGATGTGAAGAGAGGTTCTATTATGATTATGACAAGCAAAACACATAAACAATTTTTAACTGACCAGTTTATGATAAAGTGATAAGTTTTCCATTTCTCGATGTTGAATATCTTCTAGTAATACTATATGTACATAATTATGTCGTAGGCAATACGAGGGATCAGACCGTAAGGGGGATCCTGCGTTTCTAAAATGTCCTGAACTCTTATTCTACCACATATATCAGAGACCTTCTAAGCCATATTATTTGCCATAAAAATAAGTTAGAAATCTATTAATTAACACAGGTAATTAATTAAATATTATGGTTTTTTGGTAAAAATATGCATATTTGTTGCTACTGTTAATGTGATAGACTTACTACAAGATTTTATATAATTTTTTTTCAACGGCTATGATCCTATTAATTACTTTAGATAATAATCATCCAACAATTTGATCATTTAAGAGTACAAGTACTTTTCAGTATCTTATTGCCTATGCCGATTGGCCAATTGGCATGATCCCCCTTAATGCCTACGACACATATACATATGCCTACGTACCTATGTCACCGATTCATAAAATAACCTAATGCTGTTTGTTCGTAAAATCGGACAGGATCCGTCTTTAGCCTGTATATTTAATAGCCCCTTAATCTGTATTGCATGGATAGGGTAGGTCAGCATATCTGGGGCATTCAAATGATGCGTATCTTGACAGGTCGTTAAGGCGTCATGGTTAATTGGAGGCCAATTTCCTGTAACCGCTGACAACTTTGTAGCGCGTGTAATGTACTACCGGCCGGCGAGGAGACCACTGCACTGTTACGTGTTACAACATTTATTACAATTGCATACTACTTAAAACACAAATATACATATACCACCACAATGGTCCCCACAGATCTGTCACAACTTACAAGAAAAGGAAAGAAAGGAGTTGTCCTCTGTTCCTTCCCCACTTATATAGGTATACCTATAATACCAAGGATAATACTTTATTACCTAGTTTAGTAGTCAGTGTGCTGTACTATTTTTGTTTTACATAAAACGTATTTATTCAGTATTAAGTATTACCACTGCACTGCATTTCCTATTTAGATGATCTACAGAAGAGAAGACAAAAAGTCTTATATGCATAAGTATTATGCAGTGCAGTAAGATGTGCATAGGTATAGTATAGCATTAGCATAGCTTATTTTGTATTGATGTCTGTAGACAGAAAGACTTGTCTTGGACCCTACACTATTATGTAACCGTGAGAATGGTATAGGATAGGGTACATGTTTAAGTTGACATAAATTAATGAAAATGATCATTAATCTGTCTAGCACTAGTTTGATCTTGGTAGTGTCGCCACAATTTTGCTACAAATAGTTGTTCGTCATGAATCAGCACACACATAACTACTACAGACAGATATTAAGTATGATTTCGTTTATCTACTATGTATGTATGTAAAGATGGTAACTTGTAGGACCACACAACATCTACTTAGGAAAGAATAAAAATATCCTTAATTGCTATCGTGGTGTTTTCTCTCGTTAGTTATGAACACAAAGATGTTTATTGTTCTTAAATAATACGTAGTGTTGTGTATGGTGTGTGTAATGTGCAATCTACATTTTTATTTCACCAATACGGCAAGATCCATTGAGAACCCTTCTCAAATCTAATGCACACACATTACATTAATTAACAAATATAAGCTTATTATAGAATTCTACCGTAAATCCATTAAAATAATATGAAAATATGTATACTTATAAACTGTTTGCGAATGAGACTATTACCTTCCTTTGAAGACCAGCAACTTTTATTGTACTCAAACTTACTGCCACAAATTCGCTTATCAACTAACTACATGCATGCTTATGGTTAGGTACTAGGGATTATAATGTAAGCAGTAAGCTTTCAACGGAAAATTACACTTAATTAGTAATTAGATAAAAACCAATTAATACACCAATTAATTAAAATTGATGATAAATGTATTGGGGAAAGATAGGATAACAACAAAGATAAATGTAGAATAGACAAAGATTGTAAAGACCTCAAAGTAAAGTTTGATTCTTCACATTATGTTTCATCCTCCATCATCCATCGTGCTATTTGGCAAGTTCATTTTGTAAAAGTTGTAGCAATTGATTTTTCTCGTCTGTGTTATTTGTAAGGGCTTCCAGGAGGATGAAATGAGTATACAAAGTATCCCGGGGCCACATCGTGGGAGACTGAGTCTTGGTGATAGCTTTGACAACCTCCATTGTGTGAAAGACCCTGACTCCCAATCCCTCATTCCTCGGATACCTCATTTGATTGCTAACTTCATTTTCTATATTATGATCTATTGCGAAAATTAATCCTTTTTGCTAATTGCAATGCTTTCTGAAGACTTTGACTGTCTTTGACGAGTTTGGCCCGAATTACTTGGAAATTGTTAAGCATAGCTCTGACAAAGATGTCCCTGAATAATCTTGAGCCATTTCGATTAGCAAATTCATACCAAAAATACCAATACCAATGCTATATGGGTAGTAGCTAAACTTAACATATTTACACTTATATTTGTATAATGTATAACTATAGTTTTATATGCATGTTATGCTGATTTACAGTTAAGTGATCATGATGTGTGTAAACTGGAGTTAGGAATTAGTAATACAGCATGAAGGAAATAGGAGGGAATATGTACATACTTATGTATATGGAAAAGTTGATGAATGTATTTAAAGAAGAAAATATGCTAAAAGTGGAACATTGAGATAGAGTGAGGCGTGAGTTGTGACGAGGAGGCTGTCTCAGAAGAGTCCGTTGATTTCTTTAAGGCGGAGATCTACGAGTCATTGGATCGGAAGCTGGTAGCAAGTAAATGCTGTAAAAACGACCGTCTCACTTTTTCAGGTCTCTCTCCATACAAATTGCTCTTGAATTTATCCACGCTTACGTAGCTACAGTTCGTGTAAACGCAAATTCATTTTCTACACTTTCAAGCTCTAGTATATTAAGTAGGTATGCACATGTTTCTTCACACTTTCCTTTCAGAAGATTAACCTAACCTACAGCATACAGTAATAGAACAATTGTTAACAAAATGGCTTATTTCTGGCCTGGTAAGGAAAATCTGAGATGAGATCTGCTTGTCGTTCTTTAGTTTCAATTTTTGATCTCATTTACTCGGTTACGCCATAAGCTGATACAGTGTGGGCTTTTGATCTTTACTACATACTATTATACATATTTGTGAGGTTCAGTTCAAAGAGTCAATCATACATGCAATTTACTATTACTTCTTCAACAATCAATCTATTTAATGTGAGTTTCACAGTTTCACATAGTACCTATGCATATCTATGCTATAGATAGTAATCGAAATATCTTCTTAACTGGTACTTCGTTCTGAAGTCAGCAGTGATCTCCCAAATCAACGAATTTGCAGAGTTAAGCTAATAAGGTGAGCAATAACAGTATTCATCCGCATTCATTTAAGTCAATACATTTAAAAATGCATATCTAAATAAGTTATTAGAGTAAAACTACATATTATTGCATGTATGTGTATTATAATACTTTATACATCAGTAGTATCCTAGGCATATAGTCGACCAGATTATTTCAGCTGATGCGTAAATGCTGTATATACGATTATATGTAAGTAAAAGTTAATGAAGGATATCGTAGGAATGTGCATTTTTTTCTTGAAAACTAAAAATAACTGCCTGGACCATCTAGAATCTGTTTAAGTGTACTTACGGGCACTTGCCTCTTTAGCCTACTATGTTAATGTAGTTGGGATAAATTATAAGTAGACTATTACTATAGGTCAACATGTCCATCAGTTGCAGAAAGCAATTCTGTCGAAACTGTCCACATCACTAGTTGAGAAATAATACCATTGTAAATAATTGTATAAAGGTGCATGTATATTCGTTTACAATGCAAACACTGTTTTGTTAGCCGTGGGCTCTGGCTTTATTAAACCTTAATGATTTTCGCCCTTATTGTTACAGTTGTGTAAAAAATAATGAGGATCAAAGAGTATTGTAGGATAAATTCTCAAAAAAATTACAAAAAATTGTTGAGATGTGTAGTTTACTTTGGTATTTACTGATGTATGTATGTAAGTGCCGATCTTTATTGATATTGTTGCTACCTGCTACATATACATACATATCGCACAACTGAGTGTAACTGTATACCTACTTGGATCTCTTACCATTCGATACACATGTAAATAATACTATCAATCAAATTACTTTCTCTATGTACATGCATTCTGTAACTTTAGACACACATTCATTTATTTATTTATAATACATATATATCTGCAATCTCGTCTAAACAAAGTACCGTAATATGTAATATTCGTTTCTTTCACATTCTGCAGCTATATTAACCAAATTCCTTTTTAATCCACCCACTTATCAAGTTATTTCAAAACTGGCCAGTAGCGAATAAAACCATTGAATTCATGTCAGTTTTCTACATGCCTTTACACAGACAGCACATAACGATCCGTATATTGCACTAATTGCACTGTGAGAAATTACATATAGCTGGAAATCATTCTGCACCATTGAAGTTGTTCTCTTTACAGTGTTCTTGAGAAGTAGACACTGTAAATTGTTATACATGTTACATTAGGGACATACGAAGATATATTAGGGAAATAATAAGTTATTAAAAAGTATACAATGCAGAGATTGTGTTTATTTGATTTATAAACAACTTCAAATGATTACCGCATTCTACTACCCCAGTAGCATATAACAGCGCAAATCGTACACCAAGAGAAGCCATAAAACCATTTCTCATGGAATCTGAATATGAATCTAAACAAATTAAGTCATTAAACTGAAGAATTAAAGTATGGAAATCGAAAATATTGTATACAATGGTTTGTTTGGATTATTTAGCTTTCGTTGTAGGATTTTTGTGAGACCTACCGACTGAGTTACATGCATTTTACATAGTACTATACTAAACTACAACATTTGCTCGCGCTATACATAAATACATTATGTGCAAAGATACAATATACATAGATACAGAACTAGCATTTAAGCATTATCCCCAAAACGTCTGAACCCGAACTGAATCATAAACTATAAATCAGGGCTATGAAGGAACCGATATCTTCCTAGAGGAGAATGTTGGTTAAATGGCAGATGAGACGAAAGATGTGATAATTTCAGAAGACTGATTTTTAATAGTGTCATAAATCGAGAAGTATCAACATTAACATTAGTCATGCCGAGGAGAAAGAAGGGCTCTTCCGAAAATACCCGTCTGTCGTCTTTGGCTGTGTCAATAAACAAGGATAAACCACAACAGAGGAATGCAGCCAACGCTCGAGAAAGAGCCAGGATGAGAGTTCTTAGCAGGTGATTCTTTTTATTCTTTTAAACTAAAGTTATACTCTTAAAAACCTTCGCACTCTTTCCCAGTTGAACAAGATTATTGTATATATGCATGAACGCTTTTTTGTACATTTTAACTTTCAAGAGTTTTATTGTCTTGCGTTCAAAGTTCAGAATTTTCGAATTCTTTCAATGCCTCGCTGAGCAAGAACTGACTTCCTCATCATAATTCTTCTCTTTAAAATATAAAAAAAGTTAATTTTTTTTTTCAATAGAGCCTTCTGCAGACTAAAAACTACATTACCGTGGGTTCCAGCCGATACCAAATTGAGCAAATTGGACACATTAAGACTCGCGTCTTCATATATTGCACACTTGAAGGGAATTCTCAGAGATGATTCTTTCACGGCTGATGACAATGTACACCCTGCTATGAGTCTCGTAAGCTAAGCGTTTTCTTAACATTTTAGGAATAGCTATGTAATAGTATTTGTGAATCTTTTCTTTCATTTATTCCATTCATATACGAAAGCATAAAGACACTCGAATAACAAATACCAATAATTTTGGTAATCGTAATAATAATAGTTATGCATTATTTTTATGATTAGCACATTTACTGCAATGGGAATGGAAGGAATTAATAGTTAAGACTAAGACTAAGAGTATATGTATACTTGTAATATTTAATTCAAAACTGACAATAGGTTGCGAATTAAGTAGTGGTAAGCTCACGGTGCAAATGTAAGCTTACAGGATAAATATACACCATTATATTTTGATAGTGGATATTCTGCCGATATTCCTAAAATGGGTATAATATATAAATATATTTAGGCTTACTTTACTCTTTAGTAGGCAAGAAAAAAGTAGCTTCACTGCTAAACCTTCATTGTTACGTACTTTGGGTATACTGTGGTACTGTTGGTAAGAAGCTCCAAAGATTTTTTCGAAAAATCTATCTACTTTATTTGGCTCAATCTTTCCTGCATACATTTCACCATAAGTACAACAGTTAAATGTCCGTTTTAAAAGACGATAAGACACAAAATACTCAATAATTCAAATACAAAGTATTACAATGGCAGATAAGTTGCATTCATCACACCATTATTTCGATATTAATTAATTTATGTACAGTATTTATGTACAATTCTAATAAGCCTAGCAAAAGAGTTCCATATTATTTCATTTTGACTTGCACTGCACATTGTCCAATATTACACATATAGTTCCTCACGAAAATGTGCTGTTATAAATGTGCTTGTAGGTACTCATATAATGCAGTGGTCTAATTATTCTGAAGTGGCCATTTGCAAAGAAGATGGTAATTGTGTTTAGATGCAAGTTATGTAGCTAGCTGCTAGTTCATTTTATTGTACTCTTATTTATCTTTAGTGTCAGTATTTTAATTTTCTGCTTCTCTGTAGGTAATTACCTAACAATATCAAACTGGTAGTAATAAGGTAGTCTACCCGTTCACCGGAGTTTAGATCTGAGTAACAGGCCAATGCTTGTTGGGCAATAAAACATAAAAACTCTTTAAAAGAATAGTGGTATTACATAAATTAAGTAAGTAAATATATAGAGGCTCTGCTATTGAAATAGGTACCCACATTTCATATATCTATGTAAAACTGTAACAAAACTAAGAATGTGTGCTGTCTAATTGTAGTGCAGGCTTAGAGACACTACTGTCAGTTTGTCGAGTTGTGCTCGCTATACTAGGCTAGACATTATGTAATAATATATTGAGATGTTGATGTTTTGTTAGGTAGGTATTAGTGTTTAGGCACTAACTATGACATGATTAATCTTTGCCTTGCCGGCTTTCCCAAGAATCATCGTCTAATAAAAACACTGTCGCCTTCTGTAAAATAAAGTAGAAGATATAATCAGTCCTACAATAAACAAACAAAAATGAACTTTAGTAATGTTACTTTTATGTGGGATGTTGCTGCCTTCCCTAGACTATTGAGTGTTGAGACTAGACTTGGTCCATGTGTCGCACTACATCAAAGAGTCACCTCTTCTCTTACAATAACATTACATAAAGCTACATTACTCTTAGAGACTTACGACTCATATGCCATGCTTGCTCCTTCTGTGTTGTGGTTTCCTTAAGGAACAGTAAATTGAGACAGTATTAGGTTTACTCGGAAGGATTTACTTAAGCTATGATCATTTGAATGTGTAAAAGTACAGTAACTTCAGTACGGTTATTTTATGGGCACTACTTTCACAATTACTACAAGCAGACTAGAAGAGCAGATGCATACTACAGATACTTCTAGTTCATTCATAAATGAGTAACTAGAAAATAAATAGATAACAGTGAATTTACAACTAAGTAGACAACGAAAAATGCTTATGTATTATAAATTATAAGAATCCATTGAAGATTTCCTGCTTACAATTACTGCATCCGTGGAGAAACTGTTACATCTGTGGGGAAAATACATTTGCCAATTGATATGCTTTTTGTACTGAAAAAACGTTGTATAAATATGTAATATTTTTATTGACAGAAAAATTGGAAGGTAAACAGGTATTTAGCAATAAGAAAGGGATTACACATTAAATATACAGCCATGATATATTTGCTTGCCATTAGCATAGGCATACTTCCTACTTATGTCTTAAGATTCTTCTAGAAGACGCAAAGTAGTTGTAATATGTATCTTAAGAGATATTTTTGTAATAATCTTGTGTAGACATGGCCGTTTGGTTTTAACCGAAACGGAGGCGGAAACGGAAGTGTAGGAGGGGGCAGCGGGAGTGAAGGCGAGAGTGGCTCGAGTTGCGCTTGGGAGGAAGTGGCAAAGGATTGCGTCCACCTGGAAAACGACATCCAAATGGATCATCCTCCACACAACGGATCTTCTTCCTTTTCTTCATCTCCTTCCCTTAATCCCTCTAATATCAGTAGCAATTGCATCCTCTCCTCAAACAACTCTTCCCCCATCTTCCATCTCAATAATCATTGCCATTCTAATATTTCTAATTGTTTTCATGATAATCAGCTCTTATCAATCGGTTAAATACTTCTCGTTCTCATCTATATTACTATACATTATACTTATTTAAATCACGATTGAAAATGGAGAACAACTTTGCAAAGTAATTCCTTTCCTCTACAATTTTTTGCATGCTTATCACAACCTAGTATTGTAAATACTATTTTAGGTACTAGTATATAGTATATCCACACGCAAGCATTATAACTGCATAAATATGCTAATTATGCCCAATATTGATTGTATATAAATAAAGTTAAGTGTACTAGACTAAATACGTTTACTACTAAAGTATTCAAGAACTTCTAAGTATCTCTAATACTACCAATACCTACCAACAGTATTATTGCTTTAAGCAAATCCCATTTTGCATTACTATTCTTAATTGCATGTAGGTACATATGTATATTGTATATACCTTTAAGTTACTCAAGGGCTAACTATAGATTATGATTAAGCACCTTATTATGTAACAGTATTTAGAAGTGTAAATAATTAAGTTATACAAATAATAAAATAAAATGTTATGTCCATAATAAATGTTTTAATGCAAATACTTACATGCATATATCAGTATATTATATAGCATAGTACTTACCAGAATTTGGGATTTAGATATATTGAATCAACCTACTTTTAATATGTGATACATAATATCTTTTGGATATGCTCTAATATCCAAATCAACAACAGCCAGTAAGGTTTGTGTCTTGTGGGTGGGTGTTCTGAGACCTAAGGTCACCACGGGTAGTTTGGTCAGAGGTCAATTCTTTTCCTCAGAAGGTTAAGGTTACTGTATAGCATATATAAGTATTCTATAATTACATAAAATAACAAATCTTCCAATAAACTAAGTTACCGTTTAGCAGAAGATATGAATGCATGGCTGATTTTAAGAGGGGGAATTAATGGAGTGTCATGTCACGCTGTAGACATGCTTAGTGCTCAGTCAAGGATCTGCTGCACTAGCTGCAACTTAATGCGTCTTCGCTACAGGGAGCCTACTCTTTTTAAATGTCAAAATTATTTGACAGTAAGAGAGAATTTTTAACTTACTAAACATAGCCAACATCGAAAACAGATATAGAAACACGTACATGGCCTATTTAACAGAATAATTTGTAGCATGAAAAGGAATAATGTCCATTTATCAAAGACTCATTTACTTTCAACCTGCGGACAATAGCTTAATTTTGGTTGCCAAGCAAAGCTGACTATCAAAATGCAGACGAAAATCTTCTTTCA